>AWOL01S0011119.1:0-72025 GCA_000715115.1 Nicotiana otophora | reverse complement strand
GCAATACACTGGGCCAAACAAAACCCTTATGAAGCAGCTCCTGTAACTGCTCTTTTAATTCCTTCAATTCTGCTAGGGCCATATGATATAGTGGAATAGAAATGGGCTGAGTGCCCGGTAACAAATCAATGCCAAAATCAATATCCCTGTCTAGTGGCATCCCCGGAAGATTTACTGGAAATACATCGGGAAAGTCCCTTTCTATCGAAACTGACTCAATGGTAGGAGTATCAATACTAACATCTCTCACATAGGCCAGATACACATCACACCCTTCTCAACTATCAGTTGAGCCTTAAGAAATGAAATAACCCTGCTAGGAACATAATCTAAGGTACCTCTCCACTCTAGCCACGATAGATCTAGCATAACCAACGTCACCATCTTGGCGTAATAATCAAGAATAGCGTGATAGGGAGACAATCAGTCCATGCCCAAAATAATATCGAAATCCACCATACGGAGCAATAATAAATTAGCTCTGGTCTTAAAACCACTGATAACAATCAAACATGACCGATACACGCGGTCAACAATAATAGAATCACCCACGGGTGTAGATACATAAACAGAAGAACTCAAAGAATCATGGGATACGCCCAAATACGGGGAAAAATAAGATGACACATAAGAATAAGCGGAGCCTGGATCAAATAAGACTGATGCATCCCTATGACAGACCAGAACAATACATGTGATAACAGAATCGGATGCAACTGATTCTGTCCTAGAAGGAAGGGCATAATATCTGGCCTGGCCTCCGCCTCTAGGGTGACCTCTACCTGTCGGACCTCTATCTCTAGATGGCAGTGCAGGTGGAGTGGCAACTGGTGCAGTAATCATGGCCTGAGAAGCCTGAGGGCCCTGTGAAATAGGTAGGGCCTGAGAAATATGTGGAGGTGCACCCCTTTTAAGTCTAGGTAAATCCCTTATTATATGATGAGTGTCACCATACTCAAAACAAGCCCTCGGAGGACATAGTTGCTAGGACTGGCTCAGGCCTGATCGACTGGACTGACCTATGTAAGCACGCCATACAAGAGGTATAGTAGACACTAGCGGTGCATAATATGTAACCTGAGGTCTGGGAGTAGCCGGAATACTACTGGATGCTGGAAGTGCTGAATCAATAGGACGACCTACATAGCCTCTACCATGACGGGCTATAGCTGGTGCACGAGAACTATTATACGTGCCAAAATCCTGAGGTCTCTTAGCTTTACTCTCTTCTCTCTCCCGGATCTGCATACCCTCTAATCTCCTAGCAATTGACACCACCTGCTGGTATGCGATGTCCATCTCCAGCTCTCGGGCCATACTGAATCTTATACTAGGATGGAGCCCCTCAATAAACCGACGAACCTGCTCTCAAACAGTAGCAACCAAGGCTGGTGCATGCCTAGCCAAATCACTAAATCAGACAGCATACTCTGACACGGTCATAGAACTCTGGCGCAACTGCTCAAACTCTATGCGTCATACATCTCTGAGACTCTGAGGAACATACTCCCTCAAGAACATATCTGAAATTGAGTCCAAGTGAGTGAAGCTGCCTCAGCCGTACTATCCAACTCGTATGCTCGCCACCACTGGTAGGCCACTCCCCTAAACTGGAATGCTGTGAAAAAAACACCACTAGAATCCACAAAACCCATAGAACAGAGGATACTGTGACATTCCTCAAGAAAACCCTGAGCATCCTCTGAAGCCAAACCGCTGAAAGTGGGAGGGTGGTACTTCTTGTACCTCTCGATCCTGAGCTGCCCCCCTCTGAAACTGCTTCCCTAACCTCGGGCCGAACTGGGACAACTTTCTGCACTAGTATAACCTCTAAGGCACGGTCAACCTAGTCTCGTGGCTTTGGGGTACGGGCAGCGGGAGTCTGTGCTCCTCCCCCAACCTAAGATGTGGCAAGAGCAAGTGGAATCAACCCTGTCTGAGCTAGAGTGCCAAACATGTTCAAAAACTAGGCAAGAGTCTCCTGAAGTTCAGGAGTAGTAACAAGCGTCTCAAGTGCCTGCTCTCCAACTGGAGCTACTGGTGGCTCTTCTGCAACAGCTCGTGCAGGTGCCTTGGCTGCACCACGTGGTATTCCTCGGCCTCTGCCCCGTTCCCGGCCTCTTGTGGCTCCAACCGGGGGTGTGGGTGTATGATAATTAGATCTAGTTATACGTGTCCTCACCATCTATGAGAGAATGGAAAGACAATAGTTTAGAATTACGAAGTCAACAATTGCGTACGATAAGGAATCAAAGAAGTGAACATTTTCTTAACAGTTCCATAGCCTCCCGAAGATAAGTACAGATGTCTCCGTACCGATCCGCGAGACTCTACTAAACCTTCTTGTGACTCATAACACCTATGAACCTAGAGCTCTGATACCAACTTGTCACGACCCCCAAATTCCCTCCGTAGGACGTCGAGATGGCACCTAGTCTCTAAGACTAGGTAAGCCTAACAATTTTTGGAATAACTGAATATAAATCTGAAATTAAATCCTTAACAATTGAATAAATAAGAACTGCAAATTAAACAAATACAACTCTCAAAACTTGGTAGAGATAAGTCACAAGCTTCTAAGAATTTATTGTAGGTGTCTCTGTGCATCAGAATCTAAAGAGAATAAGGAAAAACAACATAATAGGGATAAATGAGGACTCCAAGGTCTGCGGACACTGGCAGATATACCTTGAAGTCTCCGCGAACGGCTAGCTCACTGATACCTTGTCTGATAGGCAGTACCCGGATCTACACAAAAAGATGTGCAGAAGCGTAGTATGAGTACACCACATCGGTACTGATAAGTTGGTATTTTACCAACTTATCTCGTCTTTAAGCTTAGATTTGTGCTATGTTTGATTGATAAAATCATGTGTTTAATGTCGTTTACTTCTATTTTATAGGTTCTATGTGATTTAGAAGTGATCATAAAGAAACCAAGTGAAAATGAGTCAAAAAGAAGAAAATCTGGAAAATGGCCTCAGATGTCGCAATTGCGACATAAATGTGGGAAATGCGAAGATAGCAGCAATCACAATTGCGATTAAGAAATAGCAAATGCGAAGTCAACCCAGTCAAGCAGTGTTCGCAAATGAGAAAAAAGGGTCGCAAATGCGAAGTCAAACCAGAGAGTCAACCTTCGCAAATGCGAAGTTTTTATCGCAAATGCGAAGTCTTTATCGCAAATGCAATAGTCAACAGGAAAGTCATAGTTCGCAAATGCGAACATAGCTTAGCAAATGCAAAGATCGCGCTTCAGTTCTGGGTACTTATGTAATTTCATATTTTTTGGCCCCAAACCCTTTAATACATGACGTAGCTCATTTGTAAAATATCTTTGGCATATCTTTAACACATCTTGACAAGAGAGCACAAGTTTTGAAGCTAGGATTCTTGCACACACACTTGGGTCTTGAAGATTTGAAGCTTTTGGTATGAATTTCTTACCCATTTATGTTCATTTCTTCATTTTCTTGCTTTGTATTGTATATCTAAGTGTGTAGTATTTATTCCAACACTTGAATCTTATTTATGGAAATATTCATATTTCAAGTGTGGATTAAATAGCTTATTGTGCTTATGTATTGAACAATTTTTATTTATTATGAAGTGAATTATTGTTTCTTTAATTATTTTTGTTCTTTAATGTTTTCAAAGGGATTAGCTAACCCTAGAACTCGCCCATTAATTTTGAATTAATTTTGGAAAAGATAATTTGGGGCTGCGAAAGATTAATTAACAAGAATTGAGGCTTTAATCCTCACTTTATAGATTCTACCTAGAGATAGGATTGAACTACTTGTAGCCATATTCGGGCGTGCTTAATCTCTTAATTGTTTAAGGGATAATTCAATTAGGAAGTCTTGTTAGTCTTTGGAAGAAGCTAATATAGAATTATTACCCGAGGCTAATTAACATAAACTCGCTCATATTTGTAAAATCGTGAAATACATTGGATCGTTACTTGAGTGTAATTCTCAATGCATCCATTCTTGTAGCCATTGATCATTTTACTTGCTTTCTAGGTTAGTTTCTATTTTTCCATTTAGACATAAATATTTTCTAAAAATATTTCTAAGTATTTGGCTTAGCATAACAAGTGATAATTCTCTTACACGCCTAATCGCCTACATATTGTTCTCTGTGGATTCGACCCCGACTCATAGTTGGGTAAATTATATTGTATGCGACCGTGTTCATTTACTTTTTAGTGGTGGATTTGGACGTCATCAAAATTGGCGCCGTTGCCGGGGAACAATTTGGCGTATTTAGGTTGTTTGAGAAGTAAGCGTAAGTGCTTTGGTCCAAACTTGTGAATATTTTTGTAATTATTTTCTTATCTTTGTTTATCTTCTTGTTTGTTATTGTTTGTTTGCTTAGTGTTTTTTTTAAAAATGACATCACGTAATAACAATTGGTCGAATGGTAGTTGTTCATACTTTGATGACCCTTGTCCTTATTGTGGAGGACCACACTCGTGGCAAAATTGTTTAAATTCTCCCGGGAGCGGATTGTGCGCACAATCTCAAACTCATGAGTGGAGTATTTGTGATAAGTGTGGTCGTCAAAACGACCATTGGGATAATTGTGCTTATTTGTCCTTCCTTTCCCCAAACCCTCGCTAAGATGATTCTAGTTTTTGTGATGACAAGTATAGGGATATGGAAGTTGAAGAAGTTGAGCATGGTGAAAACGGAGAGTTCAAGCTCATGGTGGAATGCCTACTTGAAGGAGGAAACAAAGAGCAAAATGCCTTGGAGGAGCTTTTGGAAAATAGTTTCCAAAATGATTTGGTGCTTGAAAGGTTAAACTTACAAATGGGAGAAATGCTTGAAGCTTTAGAGGTCCAAAAAGCCTCGTAAGTGAATGATAGCCAAGAACCTTCCTTAGAGGTTGAATCCGAAAATCCTTCTTTGGCACTTGATCAAAACCAAGAAGAACGCTCAGATGCTCAAAATGAGAGGATGATGATCATGTTTGAGGCCATTCTTGAAAATGAGGAGAAGCAAAGCTTGGCACTCGAGGACTTAAAACAAGCAGTAAATCGAAATGATGAGACTATCCGCACTTAGGAAGAACAAAGGAAATCATTGATTAAGGCTCATTATGCCTATCAATTTGAAAGTGTGGAAAGAGGTCAAGAAGAGTCCAACTCCGAGGAAGAAAGTGAGCTTTATTTTGAGGAATCAAGAATTGAACATCCTCCAATAGACTTCATACTTGTTGGTGATGCCAAGAAAAATATGAAATTAGAATCAACTGGTGTAGTTGAAAATATGGTTGAATTTGACTCTAATCCGGGGGACCAAGAGGATGTCAAAATCCGGAAAGAATTGCAAATTGGTGGTTTGATGTCACATTCCAAGTATTTTTCAACATTGGAATTATGTGGTGATATGAAAATTGAACTACATGAGTCAATGAGGGATTGCGAGGAGGAAAGGCAAAGGCCATACATTTTACAATTTGAAGGAACATGAAGGCAAAATAACATTCCTCACATGAAAGTCAACAAAATGCAAAATGAAGAAATTAAAGTTTGGCTTGATCAACTATTTACCACCCCCCGTCGCTCGTGGTCACAAGCTTGAGTCCAAGTTAGGTTCCCAATTCAGATCGTCCAAGTGGCGAGAAAAGTGGTAAAGTTGATTCGTGTCGTGCCACGACATTAAATACGGCGCTTGGTGGGAGGCAACCCATCGTTTTTAAAAGTTTTAGCTATTTTTGAAATTTTCTTTTTTAGAATAGCTTAGTATATTATATTTGACTAATCTGCCAAGTTTTAGAATATTTGGAGTTGATTTGGGCAGGTCGGGGTGACCGAAGAGCCAAAACCAGTAGCTGCTGCAATTGCAGAAGCTCAGTGTTCGCATTTGCGAATAAAGGTTCGCATTTGCGAACTTTGAACCATCGCAAAACCGAGGACTAGGTCACATTTGTGACCTTTAATGAAATTTTAAAGTTCGCAATTGCGAAAAAGGGGTCACAAATGCGACATCAGGGGTTTTAAACAGGTAACTGTGTTCCATTTTTGAACAAAAGTAAAAACAAAAGTAAAAAATAAAAAAATTGGGGCTCTCAAACCTTCATCTTCCTCACTCTCCTAACTCTCAAGTTCCGCCATTTTCACTCCTAACTACAAGCATTAAGGTATGAAGGCTTAATCTTTCTTGTATTTATGTTCTATTGCATCATCATCATCTTCTTGTTCTTCTTCTTCTCTCCTTGTGCTCTCAAATACTAGGGATTAAATTAATTCTTCTTTTTCTGTGCAAAAATTGTTTGAAAAAAAAAAAGAATCGTGAGGTTGGTTGAGAGTGTGAGCTTATTTTTTGCTTCAAAAATGGGGAAGTCTGAGTACCCATAGCTTTATTAAAATAGAAGTGATTTTGTGTGCTTCCTATGTGATCGATGAAAGGCCCGAATGAGATTCTTGGCCGAATCATTAAAATTTCTTCAACTCGTGATTGTGTGTGAAGTTTATTGCATGTTTGTGTTCCTAAAAACTGATTGGGTTATCTAAAAGTGTGCTTTTATTCGAAAACTTTTGGGGCTTGGGACTGTTCTATGAGAGAAGCTTGGCTGGGGACGACGAGATCGCAATTGCGATGGCCTCTTCGCATTTGCGAAAAGGTGGACGTAATTGCGAAAACTGTCAGGCCTGGCAACTTTCGTATTTGCGAAGATGAGCTCGCAATTGTGGACTCTGTAAATCTCTATTGCCTTTGCAATTGCGACATCAGAGAGCTGTGCTCTGCATATTTGAAAATCTGAAATTTTTTCTAAGGCTGGGGTTCGACTGTCCAATCTTTTCTTGACCATATTTGAATCATTACGCAATGTTTTTCATAACCATACCATGTTTTTACTCCAATACTTTGTTTACATATACCGTAAGCTGGAAATGAGCTCTAACTCTGACCAATCCACGAAGGACAGCCCTTTGGAAATGGAGGAAAACTATGACCAACATCGGCTCTTGTCATTGGAATGCCAGGAACGGTACTATGCCAAGTTGATTTCGAAGAAAGTGCTCCCGGAAAGTGGTATATTGCTGGAAAAGGTCCCAGAACGTCTTCTCGAAGTCCATCAGAGGCTTGTAGACATGGGATGGACTTGTTTTGCCCCTCAACCTTGCAGAGCCAATGAGCAATGGGTGAGGGAGTTCTATGCAAAGCTTCCAGCTATCAGGTTAACAAAGCCAAAGATGAGGATTCGCGGCAAAATGGTAGATTTCGGAGCTCAAGCTGTGAACCAAATCTATCACCTACATGACCATGACATGGACCCATTCCGTGCGAAAGATGTGCTTCAGGCGAGTGGGTGATAGCCAAATTGTGCCCGGGTGTGGATGTTCCATGGGCAGCTGAAAAGAGAGGGATCACGTCCAAAGAATTCACTGCTAGAGCAAAGATATGCAATCGCATCTCCCCTGCGTCGAATATATGGAATGTACCAATAACAAGAGCTCAAATAATAGCCTCCATTCTTGATGGTATTCAGCTCAATGTTGATGAGATTTTCATCAATGAAATGAGAGAGTTTCGGATTCACAATGGTCCATCATCGATATTCCCATCTCTTATCACTGAGCTGTGCCAACTTGCTGGGGTTCAGGAGGATCCGATAGACAACTGGATAGATCCAGGAAAGCCTATTAATCCATTGAAGAAAAGAGGAGAGGACGGCGCCGTCAAAAGCAAAAAGAGAAAGTTGGGATCTTCTTCTCAAACCGACCAGGGTAGCCAACCATCATCTTCTGCAGAAGGACCATTTGCTATGATTTCTGAGGAAATGCGGCTGATTCGCGATCTAGTAGTTGGACTTCCACAGGGACCTAGGGAGACATGTGAGGGACCCTCTGTATGCATCAAAAAGAAAGAATTTCAAAAGTATCTTGATGATCAAAAGAAACAAGGGGATCACCTTAAGAAGCTGGAGAAGGCATATACTGATTTGGCCATGGCGCACGATACTTTGAGCACTTCTAATGACAAACTGGCAAATGCACACACTACGATGAAGAAAAGGGAGAAGAAGAGAGATAAATTCTTCACCCGCATGTGGAGGGGTGTGAAGGGGCTGTGGAAAGTTCTAAAGCCTCAAAAGCCAGTGCCATCAACCAAGTCGGAAGATGATGATAATTCTCTAGTTCATTGGTACGAGGATGAAGAAGAGGAGGAGTGTCACGACCCAACTCCATGCCAGACCGTGATGGCGTCCAGCACCATTGCTGGACAAGCCAACAGTGAACAACTTAGTGATTTCCCATTCTTTTTCTTTTGTTTGTTAAGAAATTCCAACATTTAGCTTTACATACATTTAAAGCATCTAATAAATAAAGGATTTTTAAGGCAAACAACATAAACATCTAAAAGCAGTTATAACTATCTAATTACAATCCAAAAATCAAAGTCTACTAATATGTGCCAAGATCTGGTGTCACAAGTGTGTGGGCAACTAGTAGAATACATAAAAAATGACTATCCTACTGTCTGAAATAAAATAGATAGATAAAATAAAAGAGAAACTCCAGCATGCTGCTGAACGGCTCAGAAAGGCAACTCACCATGAAGTCTCGGTCAAAAATCAGGTATGCGTGCCGGGCGGGTAACTAGATGCACCAGCCTCAGATCCTGTACAATTAAGTACAAAAATATAGTATGAGTACATAAACAATATGTACCCAGTAAGTATCCCACCTAACCTCGAAGAAGTAGTGACGAGTGGTCAACTTGACACTTACTAGGCCAATAATAATATAATCTAAAGCATTATACTAAGCATGGATATCATGAATGATACTGTAATTTCAACAACAGGAAGAGATCAATCTTTCTTTCATAATTATAACTTAAAGTTCAGTAATACCATTTAGCAACTTATATTTCAAGGCATTTAAATAGAATAAACCATGGAAAATTTCCAAATAATTAGCATGCACAATTATGCCGAGGTCGTACGGTCCGATCCAACAAAATATTTAAACTGTGCACTACCGAGGGTCGAACGGTGCGAACCATAGATGCATCTATTTTCCCTGCTCATGAATCATACATGCGACGCGGTCAAACATAAATTTAAGGAATTACCTTGCTCTCGAATCATTCATGCGACGCAGTTATACAAAGAATCTCATAAACTTTTATAGTACTCTCCCATTCCTTTCAAAATACGACATTCAAATGAAAACTTTTAAGATCCAATTATTTTTCCTCAATTCCAAATTCCTTTTGAAACATTTAATAAGCACACTCCATTTAGCCCTTCTCAAGGCAAACAATATACATAAAGCAATAATCATATAAACAAGGCATGGTATAAGCCTAAGACTACTCGGACATAACAAGAATAGTAGCTACGTACGGACTCTCATCACTCTGTGCGTACGTAGCCCCCCACAAACACCAACACATATTCATTTAGTTTACCTATGGGGTAATTTCCCTCTTACAAGGTTAGAAAGGAGACTTACCTCGTCTCAAAGCCTACTTTCCAATTCAAGAACGCGCTTAAATCTCCAAATTTGACGCCAAACGACTCGAAGCTAGTCAAACATTATATAAACTAATCCATCTATGCTCAAAGATTCATAATTCTACCATTTAAGTGATTACCCAACTTAAATTGCAAGATTTCAAAAATTCACCCCGGGCCCACATGCTCGAATTTGAGGAACGTTTTAAAGAAAGTTGTTACCCATAACCTTAAGAACATAAACATATGATTTTTACTAAATTCCATAACGAATTTCGTGGTTAAATCTCATTTTTATCAAAAACCTAGGTTTTCATCTAAACCCGAAATTTTCACTAATTTATATGTTATAATCTACCCATAAACCATGTATTTAACTCACATTTGATAGGAATTACTTACCTCAACTAGTTGATGGAAATACCCTCTCTAACAAGCTCCAAACTCGCCCCCAAGAAGAGTAAGAAGTGAGCAAAAGTGCTCAAAGTCCGATTTAAAACACACTGCCCTACAGCGACTTCCGCACCTGCGATTAAATTTATGCACCTGCGGCTCCGCTTATGCAGACAACTTGCGCAGGTGCGGACCAAAGCCTGGCTACGTCATCTCACTTCTGCGCACAGGTGATCGCACCTGCGTCCATGCATCAGTGACAAACGACGCTGCATCTGCGACACAGCCCGCTTCTGCGATGCCTTTCTTCGCATCTGCGCTTTCGCAGGTGCGGTCTTTCTTCCGCTTCTGCGATGGCTGGGCAGCCTATGCTGGGACACATCTGTGATCATGGGCTTGCACCTGCGGCTGACCAAGCGCAGATGCGATTATGATAGCAGCTAGAGATTCAGCTTAGGCTTCCAAATTCCAACTTTGTCTGATCCTCATCCGATTGACACTCGGGGCCCCCGGGGACCCGTATGATTGTACCAACAAGTTTGAAATCAGAAAATGGACTCGCTCGAACTCTCGGAACGCCTGAAACAACATTAAAACTAAGAATCATGCCCTAAAACCAATTGAATCAAACTTAAGAACTTTACGTTCTTCAATTTACTTCCAATGCGCCGAAACGTACTTATACTACTCGGAATAACACCAAATTTTGTGTGCAAGTATTAAATTATACTACAGAACTATTGCCGGTCTCGAAATTCTGTTTGGACCTCGATATCACCAAAACCTGCTCCAAACCAAATTTAAAGAACTTCTAGAACCTTCAAGAACCAACTTTCACTATTAGGCGCCAAAATGCTCCCGGGTCACCCAAAACCCGATCTGAACATATGCCCAAGTCCGAAATCATCATACGAATCTGTTGGAACTATGAAATCCCAATTCCGATGTCATTTACTAAAAATGTTGACCAAAGTCAAACTTGGTCTTTCGAGCCAACCTTGTGGAACTAAGTATTTCGATTTCAACCCAAACTCTTCCAAACCCCAAACCAACCGTCCCCGCTAGTCATAAATCAGTAAAAGCATGTACGGGAAGTCTTACTTAGGGAAGCAGGGTCCTAGAAAGCAAAATGACCGGTCGGGTCGTTACATTTTCCACCTCTTAAACAAACATTCGTCCTCGAACGAGTTTAGATTCATATCTGATATGCAGAATAAGTGTGGATATCTTCTTCGCACGTCCTCCTCGGACTCCCAAGTCGCCTCCTCGACTGGTTGGTCCCTTCACTGAACCTTTACCGCGAAAATCCTCTTGGACCTCAACTGGCGATCCTATCTAGCCATAATAGCAACTGGCTCCTCCTCATAACTCAAGCTCTCATCTAACTGAATTGTGCTGAAGTCTAACACATGTGACAGGTCAGCATGATACCTCCGAAGCATAGACACGTAAAAAACTAGATGATTCCCTGATAGGCTGGGAGGTAAAGCGAGCTTATAAGCAACCTCCCCAACTCGCCTCAACACCTAAAATGGGCCTATAAACCTTGGGCTCAACTTGCCCTTCTTTCCGAATCTCATAATACCCTTCATCGGCGAGACTTTCAAGAGAACCTTCTCGCCTACCATAAATGATACATCACGCTCCTTCTGATCTGTGTAACTCTTCTGTCTGGACTGTGCTGTGCGAAGTTGCTCCTGAATCAATTTTACCTTTTCCAAGGCATCCCTCACCAGATTAGTACCATATAACCTAGCCTTGCCAGGCGTAAACCACCCGATGGGAGAATGACATCGCCAACCATATAAAGCCTCAAATGGAGCCATCTCGATGCTGGACTAATAACTGTTGTTGTAAGCAAACTTGGTCAATGGCAAGAACTGATCCCACTGTCCCCCAAAGTCAATCACACATGCTCTGAGCATGTCCTCCAAGATCTGGACTATTCACTTTGACTGCCCGTCATTCTGTGGATGGAACGCAGTGGTGAGCTCTACACGGGTCTAGAACTCACTCTGTATGGCTCTCTAGAAATGCGAAGTGAACTGAGGGCCTCTGTTTGATATGATGGAAACAGGCACACCGTGCAACCGAACTATCTCTCTAATACAAATCTGGGCCAATTTCTCTAAAGTATAGGTAGTCACAACTAGAATGAAGTGTGCCGACTTTGTCAATCTGTCGACAATGACCCAAACTGCATCGAACTTTCGCAAGGTCTGCGGCAATCCAACTACGAAGTCCTTAGTGATGCGTTCCCATTTCCACTCAGGTATAGTCATATGCTGAAGTAGGCCACCTGGCCTTTGGTGATCATACCTGACCTGCTGGAAATTTAGACACCTAGCTACATACTCCACTATGTCTTTCTTCATCCGCCACCACCAATAATGCTGTCTCAGGTCACGATACATCTTCGTAGCACTTGGATAAATGGAATACCGAGAACTATGTGCCTCCTCTAGAATCCTCTCCCTCACTTGCCAATAGAAACTTCTTTAGCACCACCATGTAGTACCGTCTCTCTAAGAACTGCCAAGTGCGGATCATCAAACTGTCAGGCCTTGATCTGCCCCAATAGTAAAGACTGAGCAACAACACATGTAAGAACTCGACTAGGCTCTGAAATATCCAACCTCACAAGTTTGTTAGCCAAGGACTGAATGTTCAAAGCTAGTGGCCTCTCCTCCGCTGAAATAAATGCCAAGCTATCCATACTCTCTGCCTTCCTGCTTAAGGCATCCGTGACAATATTTGCCTTGCCCGGATGATAAAGAATGGTGATGTTATAATCCTTCAGTAACTCGAGCCATCTACGCTGGCTCAAATTGTTTGCTTGAACGAATGCTATAAGTTGCAATGATTAGTATAAACCTCACATGACACCCCATACAGATAATGCCTTCATATCTTACGAGCATAAACAATTGCGGCTAACTCCAGATCGTGCACAAGATAATTCTTCTCATGAATCTTCAGCTGACGCAAAGTATATTGAATAATTCGCCCCCCTGCATCAATACACAACCCAAGCCAACGCGTGAAGTGTCGCAATATACTGTATACATCCCCGAGCCGGAAGGCAACACTAGAACCAGTGCTATAGTCAAAGCTGTCTTGAGCTTCTGGAAGCTCGCCTCACAATCATTGGACTAACAGAATGGATCACCCTTCTGGGTCAATCTAGTAAAACGTATTGCAATGGATGAAAAGCCTTCCACAAACTGGCGATAATAGCTTGCTAACCCCAAGAAACTCCTAATCTCAGTCGCCGAAGTGGGACGAGACCAACTCTGAACTACCTCAATCTTCTTGGGATCCACTTTAATACCCTCTCTTGATACAACATGCCCCAAGAATGCCACAGACTCTAGCTAAAACTCACATTTGGAAAACTTAGCATATAGCTCCTGTTATCGCAATGTCTGAAGTACCACTCTCAAATGTTGCTCGTGCTCTCCAGGCCACGCGAGTAAATCAGGATGTTATCAATGAATACAATAACAAAGGATTTAATATAAGTCCTAAACACTCTATTCATCAAATCCATGAATGCCGCTGGGGCATTAGTAAAGCCGAAGTACATCATTAGAAACTCATAGTGACCATATCTGGTACGGAAGGCAGTCTTCGGAACATCTGAGTCCCGAATCTTCAACCGATGGTACCCTGATCTCAAGTCGATCTTAGAAAACACCCTAGCACCCTGCAACTGGTCGAACAAATCATTGATACGCAACAACGGGTACTTGTTCTTGATGGTAACCTTGTTCAACTGGCGGTAATCAATGCACATCCGCATAGTCCCATCTTTCTTCTTCACAAATAATACTGGTGCACCCCAAGGCGATACACTTGGTCTCACAAACCCCTTTGCTAACAACTCCTCAAGTTGTTCCTCCAACTCCTTAAATTCTTTCGGAACCATATGGTATGGTGGGATAGATACAGGCTGGGTGCCTGGAGCCAAATCAATGTGGAAATCAATATCACGATCTGGCGGCATGCCTGGAAGGTCAGAAGGAAACACATCGGTGAACTCCCAGACTACTAGCACTAAATCAATCATCAGAGACTCAGCGGTGGTGTCCCGAGCATAAGCTAGATAAGCCAAACAACCCTTTTTGACCATATGTCGAGCCTTCAGAAAAGAGATGACCCGATTAACTGTACTAACTGAGGAACCCTTCCACTCTAATCTAGGTAATTCTGGCATCGTTAAGGTAATAGTCTTGGCATGGCAATCAAGGATGGCATGATATGGAGATAACCAGTCCATGCCCAGGATGACCTTAAAGTCGATCATATCAAGTAGCAGAAGGTCCGCTCTAGTCTCGTAACCATAGAACGTGACCACACAGGATCGGTAGATCCGGTCCACAACCACAAAATTACCCATAGGAGTGGACACATAAACAGGAGTACCCAAAGACTCACAAGGAATATCCAGAAAATGAGCAAACACAGATGGCACATATGAATAGGTAGACCCTAGATTAAATAATACCGAAGCATCCCTACCGCATATAGAAATAATACCTGTGATCACGACATCTGAGGCCGATGCATCTGGTTTGGCCAGAAAAGCATAGAATCTGGCTGGAGCGCTGGCGTGCAGGCCCCCACCTGACTGAACAGTAGCTGACTGGCCTCCCCCTATCTGGCCTCCACCTCTAGGACGACCCCTATCAGCCTGCCCTCTACCCCTGGGCGTTCGGATACTATACTTCCTTGCCCCGAAGCTTGGGGCAGGATCTCTTCATGTGACCCAGATCTCCACACTCATAACAACCTCTCAATATCATAGACTGTTGCCCCGAAGTCTGACCCTGATGGCCTGAATACCCACTAGAAGAACCCTGAATGGCTGGTAGGCGGTATGAACTCTCTGGCATGGCGCTGAAATAAGCACTGGAAGAACCCTAATGAACTGGTGGATGATAAGAACTCTCTGGTATAGTACTAAAATAGGGTCATGCCGGAGTACTCCGAGGAGGTGGTGGTGCCGAATATGTGGGCCTACTAGGCTGACCCCTCCGGATCTGACCTCTGCCCCTAGCCGGGGCACCTCTAAACTCTCCAGAGAAACGGGCCCTCTTGTCCTGCTGCATCTGCTCTCTACCCTTCTGGCAGTAGCCCTCAATCCTCCGAGAAATCTCCACTACTAGCTGATAATCAGTACCCATCTCATCCTCGCGGGCCATACTAGCCCAAATATGAGGGTGCAACCCCGCAACAAATCTCCACACTCTCTCTGCGTCCGTAGGAAGTATCATAAGTGCATGGCGAGACAACTCAGAAAATCTCACCTCATAGTCGGTCACTGATATCTGACCCAGCTCAAGCTGCTCAAACTGATACCGCAACTCCTCCCTCTTGGAGGGTGAAATATACCTATCCAGGAAAAGCTGTATGAACTAGTTCCAAGTCATGGGAGGAGAACCTGCCGGTCTGCCAAAAGGATAAGACTGCCACCATCTACAGGCCCTGCACTCCAGTTGGAAAGTAGTGAAGTCGACCCTATGATACTCCAGTATCCTCATGTTGTGCAGTCTATCCCTGCACCTTTCAATGAAATCCTGGGCATCCTCATGATGCCCGCCCCCGAAGACAGGAGGGTGTAACCTAGTCTATCTGTCCAATAATTTCTGCGGATCGCCGTCCGCAGTCAGTCTAGGCTCAGGTGCAGCTGCCGCAACTGGCTGGTTCCGCCCAAGGGGTAGTGCACCCAGGGTCTGATATACCACAGCTACGTGGCCAGGAGCCTGAGCAGTAGGGGTCTCTGCTCCCCCTCTCGCCTGAGATGTGGCTGGGTCCGCTGGAAATAAACCAGCCTGAGTCATGGTGTCCATGAACCGCATCATACGGCCCATGACCTCCTGAAAGCCCGGTGCTGTCATGAAATCTTCCGTGGTTGGCTCTGCGGCAGGCACTTCGCACTGCTCCTTAATAATAGGATCCTCCACCGGAACCGCTGGTGGTACTACTGGGGCAGCTCTGGGTCGCCCTCATCCCCTACCTCGGGCCGGCGCCCTCCCCCGGCCTATGCCTCGGCCTCTAACAACACGGGAGCCAGCTTCTCCCGGGTTTGGAACGTCCGTCGTACGCGTCCTCACCATCTGTGAGAGAATAGAAGAAGGAAATTTAGTATACCATCAATTGCACGATAGGAGATGAATAATGAATGGTTTTCCTAACAACCCATAGCCTCTCGAAGATAAGTACAGACGTCTCCGCACCGATCTGCAAGACTCTACTAGGCCTGCTCATAACTTGTGAGACCTACGTGAACCTATTACTCGGATACCATATTGTCACGACCCAACTCCATGTCAGATTGTGATGGCGTTCAGCACCATTGCTAGACAAGCCAACAGTGAACAACTTAGTGATTTCCTATTCTTTTTCTTTTGTTTATTAAGAAATTCTGACATTTAACTTTACTTACATTTAAAGCATCTAATAAATAAAGGATTTTTAAGGCAAATAACATAAACATCTAAAAGCAGTTATAACTATCGAATTACAACCCAAAAATCAAAGTCTACTAATACGTGCCAAGATCTGATGTCACAAGTGTATGAGCAACTAGTAGAATATACGAAAGATGACTATCCTACTATCTAAAATAGAATATACAGATAAAACAAAAGAGAAACTCTGGCATGCTGCTGAACGGCTCAGAAAGGAAGCTCACCGTGAAGTCTCAGTCAAAAATCAGGTATGCCCGCCGGGCGGGTAACTAGATGCACCAGCCTCAGATCCTGTACAATTAAGTACACAAGCATAGTATGAGTATATAACCAATATGTACACAGTAAGTATCCCGCCTAACCTCGAAGAAGTAGTGACGAGGGGTTGACTTGACACTTACTAGGCTAATAATAATGTTATTTTAAAGCATTATACTAAGCATGGATATCATGAATGATACTGTTAGTTCAACAATAGGAAGAGATACGTATTTCTTTCATAATTATAACATAAATTTCAGTAATACCATTTAGCAACTTACATTTCAAGGCATTTAAACAGAATAAACCATGGAAAATTTCCAAATAATTTGCATGCGCAATTATGCCGAGGTCGTACGGCCCGATCCAATAAAATATTTAAACTGTGCACTGTCGAGGGTCGAACGACGCGAACCATAGATGCATCTATTTTCCCCGCTCATGAATCATACATGCTATGCGGTCAAACATAAATTTAAGGAATTACTTTGCTCGCGAATCATACATGCGACACGGTTACACAAAGAATCTCATAAATTTTTATAGTACTTTCCCATTCTTTTCAAAATACGACATTCAAATGAAAACTTTTAAGATCCCATTATTTTTCCTCAATTCCAAATTCCTTTTGAAACATTTAATAAGCACACTCCATTCCGCCCTTCTCAAGGCAAACAATATACATAAAGCAATAATCATATCAACAAGGCATGGTGTAAGCCTAAGACTACCCGGACATAACATGAATTGTAGATACGTACGGACTCTCATCACTCCGTGAGTATGTAGCCCCCCACAACATGAACACATATTCATTTAGTTTACCTATGGGGTAATTTTCCTCTTACAAGATTAGAAAAGAGACTTACCTCATTTCAAAGCCTACTTCCCAATTCAAGAACGCATTCAAATCTCCAAATTTGACGCCAAATGACTCGAACGTAGTCAAACATTACATAAACTAATCACTCTATGCTCAAAGGTTCACAATTCTACCAGTTAAGTGATTATCCAACTTAAATTGCAAGATTCCAAAAATTCACCTCGGGCCCACATGCTCGGATTTGCGAAAATGTTTAAAGAAAGTTGTTACCCATAACCTTAGGAACATAAACATATGATTTTTACTAAATTCCATAACGAATTTCGTGGTTAAATCCCATTGTTATCAAAAAACTAGGTTTTCATCTAAACCTGAAATTTTCACTAATTTACATGTTATAATCTACCCATAAATCATGTATTTAAGTCACATTTGATAGGAATTACTTACCTCAACTAGTTGATGGAAATCCCCTCTCTAACCAGCTTCAAAATCGCCCCCAAAAAGAGTAATAAGTGAGCAAAAGTGCTCAAAGTCCGATTTAAAACACACTGCCCTACAACGACGTCTGCACTTGCAGTTAAATTGACGCACCTGCTGCTCCGCTTTTGCGGACAACTCATGCAGATGTGGACCAAAGACAAGCTGCCTCATCTCACTTCTGCACCCAGGTGATCGCACCTGCGGCCATGCATCAGCGACAAACAACGCGCATCTGAGACACTGCCCGCTCCTGCGATGCCTTCCTTCGCACATGCGCTTTCGTAGGTGCGGTCCTTCTTCCGCTTCTGCGATGGCTGGGTAGCCTACGCTGCGACGCATCTGCGATCATGGGCATGCACCTGCGGCTGACCAAGCACAGGTGAGATTATGACAGTAGCTGGAGCTTCAGCTTAGGCTTCCAAATTCCAACTTGGTCCGAGCCTCGTCCGATTGACACTCGGGGCCCCCGGGGGGCCGTCCGAACGTACCAACAAGTTTGAAATCAGAAAATGAACTCGCTCGAACTCTCGAAATACCCGAAACAACATTAAAACTAAGAATCACACCCTAAAACCAATTGAATCAAACTTAAGAACTTCAAGTTCTTCAATTTACTTCTAATGCGCCGAAACGTACTTATACTACTCGGAATGACAGCAAATTTTGCGTGCAAGTCTTAAATGACACTACGAAACTATTCCCGATCTCGAAATTCTGTTTGGACCTCGATATCACCAAAACCCGCTCCAAACCAAATTTAAAGAACTTCTAGGACCTTCAAGAACCAACTTTTACTATTAGGAGCCAAAACGCTCCCGGATCACCCAAAACCCGATCCAAACATACGCCCAATTCTGACATTATCATACCTGTTGGAATCGTCAAATCTTGATTCCGAGGTTGTTTACTAAAAATGTTGACCAAAGTCAAACTTAGCTTTTCGAGCCAACCTTAAGGAACTAAGTGTTCTGATTTCAATCCAAACTCTTCCAAATCCCGAACCAACAGTCCCCGCAAGTCATAATTCCGTAAAAGCATGTACGAGAAGTCTTATTTAGGAAAACGAGGTTCTAAAAAGTAAAACGACCGGTCGGGTCATTACAAGAAGGATGCGACTGAGTCCGACAGTATGGAGAGCACTTGATGCAGTATGCAGGGAGCACTTTCCACCATTTTACTCTATTTTGTTTAGTTGGATTGGGGATATTGCAACATTTCTAGTTGGGGTTGGCTTCTTGTATAACTGTGAATATGGTAGATTGATATTTTGTTTTCATGTGATGTGCTATATTAGTATGTTTACTAGATTCTTAAATTTTTGTTTTTATATATAGTATGTTTTATTGACTTGATGTTTATTAGATTCTTGATTTTTTTTAAATAGTATGTTTTATTTTGGTGGCGATATCCTTGGTTTTCTTTTTACCACGATTCTTTTTCTGAGGATGCCAATTTTCTTTTTGAATCGGGTAATTTTTGGCAAATTTTTGTGTCGACGTTTTACAATGATGGATAGCTAGGCGACTTTCTTAAGGGAATTAGTCTTGTAGTTTAGATATAGTTTTTGTTAATTTAGGAAGAATAAGTGGTATGAGCTGGGGTTTGTGCCCATTGGCCAATTCGTGATTTGCTTGGTACCAACATGATTTAAACCTCGGCATATGAATTCTTGATCTTTAAAAAAACATTGATTGAAAAACAAAAATCATTGTCATGACTTTTAGACTCAAGGTTTGGCTCTTTGATTCACTAAATAGTTTCTTAGGCTATATGTGACTTCTTTGAGTTCATTGGTTTCAATTGCATTTTGGATTTGTATTCCGCTTGAGTTTTCATGTGCCATGTGTGGCGAGATTTATTGTGAGTTCTTTTTCATCATTTGAAATCTAGAACTTGCCTGAAATGTGCTTCAAGGCGAAATCCTAGACTAACTTGGGTTGAAAAATGATGTTACGCCTTCCTTGGACCGCTATTGTGCCTTAAATTTTCTACCCTTGTATATTTTACCTAGTCAACCCCTTTTGAGCCTTTAAACTCTTTCTTTAGCAACCATGTTACAAGCTTTAACCCTTCATTCTTTATTGATTTATCTTTTGACACCCTACCTCCCTAAGTACTTTAAAAGTATAAACATAGGCTAAAAGCCTAAGTTTGGAGGTGAAGGTTGGAAAAGTTGTAATGTGAAAGTTGCTTAAAAGGTGAAAGGTAATAAAATAAGAAGAGAGAAAAAGAGTAATATTTAAGAAAAAATAAAAAAGAAGGAAAAATAAGGAATTGTGAATAAAGGGAAGACTAGGTGATGATATAAAAAACGAAGAAAGGGTGGAAAAGTTCTTGAAGGAAGTGTACTTTGATTGTTGAAAAATTATAGTACTTAGGGAGGTTTTGAGTCACTCTAACCAAAATTGTTCCCTACCTTAACCAAAAGCCTAAACTACAACCCTTTAAGTCCTAATTGATTTTGAACCAAATTTGTCTACATTAGTGGAGAAATACATGAAGGGCAAGCCTATGGTACTAATTGTGTGCATTTAAACATGTTTGTGAGAGAGAGTTAATTCTTTCCATTTGATATCCCATTTATGTTTTGAATTGCAATTTATGAGTGTGAGATTCTCTCTTAAGTGTGAGGGCATATGAGATTTGAGTTACATAGTGTTTGAGCACTTGAATTGTTTTGGTATTTTATATGTTTTGGATTAATTGTTGGTACCAATCGAAGTCATGTGTTTGTTCTTACAGTAGACCTTTTTGACTTGGCATGATATTGATGCACTATTGAGTTAAATACTTAGAAGGAGATTTTGTCACTTTCATTGCTTGAGGACAAGCAATAGTTTAAGTTTGGGGGTCTGATAAGTTGGTATTTTACCAACTTATCTCGTCTTTAAGCTTAGATTTGTGCTATGTTTGATTGATAAAATTATGTGTTTAATGTTGTTTACTTCTATTTTATAGGTTCTATATGATTTAGAAGTGATCATGAAGAAACCAAGTGAAAACGAGTCAAAAAGAAGTTGAAAAGAAGAAAATCTGGAAAATGGCCTCAGATGTCGCAATTGCGACATAAATGTGGGAAATGCGAAGATCGCGCTTCAGTTCTGGGTACTTATGTAATTTCATATTATTTGTCCCCAAACCCTTTAATACACGACGTAGCTCATTTGTAAAATATCTTTGGCATATCTTTGACACATCTTGACAAGAGAACACAAGTTTTGAAGCTAGGGTTCGTGCACACACACTTGGGTCTTGAAGATTTGAAGCTTTTGGTTGAGAATTTCTTACCCATTTATGTTCATTTCTTCATTTCCTTAGTGTGTAGTATTTATTCCAACACTTGAATCCTGTTTATGGAAATATTCATATTTAAAGTGTGGATTAAATATCTTGTTGTGCTTATGTATTGAACGATTTTTATTTATTATAAAATGAGTTATTATTTCTTTAATTATTCTTGTTCTTTAATGTTTCCAAAGGGATTAGTTAACCCTAGGACTCGCCCATTAATTTTGAATTAATTTTGGAAAAGCTAATATGGGGCTGGGAAAGATTAATTAACAAGAACTTGAGGCTTTAACCCTCACTTTATAGATTCTACCTAGGGATAGGATTGAACTACTTGTAGCCATATTCGGGTGTGCTTAATCTCTTAATTATTTTAGGGATAATTCAATTAGGAAGTCTTGTTAGTATTCGGAAGAAGCTAATATAAAATTATTACCCGAGACTAATTGACATAAGCTCGCTCATATTTGTAAAATCATGAAATACATTGGATCGTTACTTGAGTGTAATTCCCAATGCATCCATGCTTGTAGCCATTGATCATTTACTTGCTTTCTAGGTTAGTTTTTATTTTTCCATTTAGACATAAATATTTTCTAAAAATATTTTTAAGTGTTTGTCTTAGCATAATAAGTGAAAATTCTCTTACACGCCTAATCGCCGACATATTGTTCTCTGTGGGATTCGAACCCGACTCATAGTTGGATAAATTATATTGCATGCGACCGTGTCCATTTACTTTTTAGTAGTGGATTTGGACGTCATCAAACTAGGCCTAACCTCGGTAGAGTAGTGACGAGATCAGGTCACGCCCTACTGGAAATAATAAAAGACAGGGTGAAAGTTTAACAATATAATAATAAAAATGAAAATGAGAATAATTAAAGTAAGTAGTATGTCACAATTCAACTACACAGAATAAGGGCAAATAATACCTCACACAAGAAAAACAGGAATTCATAAATTTAAAGAAAACAGAAATAACCAAAAGCAAGTGCAACCATAGAGAAATATCAACAAGGGCACTCCCGAGGTACCGCCTCGTAGTCCCAAATCATAAATAAATTCACAATATCTCATTTCCTTATATCACTGCGGGAGCCTTCACATTTAAGTTTTAAGAAAATCATTTTTTTCGAAATAGCATCCCGTGTTATAGCCACCCTTATCACACCGCATGACTTCTAGTAGTTCCCCTACTAGCCATGCATATCAAGCCACCTTTATCTCATCGCATGTATTTCAACACCCAGACCTTATACCACCGCATGCGTATCAATATCATAATTTGCACCTCAAGTGCCCAAATATTTCAACTTGCCAAAATAAATCAACAACAACATTATTTTCCACAATAAGGAGCCCACGGATCAATCACAATAAATACAAAATCTCACAAAATATTCGGGAGTGAATAACTCAACAAAAATAATATTTCACAAATTTAACACTTTGCCTCAATACCAAATTTTTAATGTCAAATACTTCATATTAATAATAATTCAATTAAGAAATTCAACATCGAAATAATGAGCACAGAATAAAAGAAACAAAGCTTCAACTAAACAGGTAAAGCAATTAGCAGAAAAATGTAAGGCAAATTTAAAATATAAAAATAGACCAATGATGATGAACATAGCCGGGTACAATAATTTAATTAATATGTAAAAGAGATCTACACAATTTAAAACTAGAGTTTTCCATATTCAGCCCGTGTACACACTCGTCACCTCGCATACACGACTTTCAACACATCACAATTATCATATCAATACAAATCCTAAGGGAAATTTATCCCACACAAGGTTAGACAAGTCACTTACCTCAAACCAAACTCAATCAGTCAGTAAGAATGCCTTTCCCTCGATTTTCCGACTTCGATCGGCTCGAATCTAGTCATAATTAATTTGATTAAGTCAATATAAATTATAGGAATAAATTCCATATGAAAATATAAATTTTCCAACAAAATCCGAAATTTGACCCAACAATTGCCCGTGGGGCCCACGTCTCGGAACCCGACAAAAGTTACAAAATATGAACACCCATTCAACCACGAGTCCAACCATACCAAAATTACTAAATTCCAACATCAACTCGACCTTCAAATCCTCAAATTTAAATTTCAAATCCCTAGGCCCAAATCCTCGAATTTCACCTCAAAACACGTTAGCTAGTCGAAATACAGATGATAATTCAATATTATTGACTAACAATGATTACATGTGACTTACCTCAAGTTTTTTCGTGAATTCTTGCTCAAAAGCACCCCAACCCGTACTTGAAATGTCCAAAAATGAGAAAAATCTCGAAACCCCTATGTTTTTAACACTGCTAGTATTTCCGCATCTGCGATGCGCATAGCCGCATCTGCGGTCTCGCAGATGCGAGGGTGGAGGTCGCTTCTACGATTAGATCATTTCTGCGGACTTGCTTCTGCGATCCAAGGCCCCCTTAGCCCAGGCCGCATCTGCGACCATTGCGTCACTTCTGCGGTCACGCTTCTGCGACGCCTCATCCGCTTCTGCGATGCCAGGCTCGCTTCTGCGAGCTCGCACCTGTGAGCCAAATTCCGCAGGTGCGATTGCATCAGTAGGCAACAACAAGCTTCAATTGTTCTAAGTCCAAATTTGATCCGTTAACCATCTGAAACTCGCCCGAGTCCCCCGGGACCTCAACCAAACACACCAACAAGTCCTAAAATATCATATGAACTTAGTCAAAACCTCAAGTCACATCAAACAACGCTAAAATCACAAATCATAATCCAATTCAAGCTTAAATAAAATTCGGAAATTCTAACTTCTATATTCGATACCGAAACCTGTCAAGTCAAGTCCGATTGATCTCAAATTTTTCACACAAATCATAAATGACATAACAGACCTATTTCAAATTTCTAGAATTGGATTCCAACCCCGATAGCAAAAAGTCAACTCCCCGGTCAAACTTCTAAACTTAAATATTTATTTTAGCCATTTCAAACCTAATGTAACTACGGGCTTCTGATTAACAATCCGAAAACGCTTCTAAGTCCAAAATCACCACACGAAGTTATTGGAATCATCAAAATTCGATTCTGGGGTTATTTTTATATCAGTCAACATCCGGTCAACCATTTCAACTTAAGCTTTCAACCTTGAGACTAAGTGTCTCAATTCATTCCGAAATCTTTCCGGACCCGAACTGACTACCCCGGTAAGTCACAAAACAATTATAAAGTATAAAATGAATAGTAAATAGGGGGAGGGTGATACAACTCTCAAAACAACTGGCCGTATCATTACACATGACTTGGGGGGATAGTTAGTTCTGGATTTGAAAGGGTTCGGGTTAAAATCGGAACACTCGGTTCCTTAAGGTTGGCTAAAAGGGCTAAGTTTGACTTGAGTCAATATTTTGCGTAGACGACTTTGGAACCAAGATTTGACGGTTCCAATAGGTTTGTATGATGATTTTGGACTTGGGTGTATGTTCGTATTGGGTTTTGGATGACCTGGGAGCATTTCAGCGCTTAATATTGATAGTTGGCACCTTAAAGGTTTTAAAGTTCTTTAAATTTAGTTTAGAGTAGGTTTTTGTATTATCGAGGTCCGTTTGCTATTTCGAGCCTGGGAATAGTTCTATATGGTGATTTAAGACTTGCATGCAAAATTTGGAGTCATTCCAAGTAGTTTAAGTATGTTTCGGCACGTTTGGAGTAATTTGGAAGAACCTGAAGTTTATAAGTTGATCTAATTTGGTTTGGGTGTGATTCTTAGTTTTGATGTTGCTTTCTGCGTTCTGAGGGCTCGACCAAGTTCGTCTCCTATTTACGAACTTGTTGGTATGTTTGGACGAGGCCTTGGGGGCCTCAGGTGCAATCCGGACGATGCACGAATCAAGTTAGGACTCAAAAAGGGCTGCTGGTGCACCGATTTTGGTGTGCCCGCACATGCGAGCTTTTAGCTGCAGGTGCGAGCCCGCAAATACATGATTTTCGCCACAGAAGCGGCTTGAGAGCAGTTGGCCAGTGGTCCGCAGAAGCGGACTCACTTCTGCGATGAGGAGCCGCAGGTGCGAGAAGGCCGCAGATGCACTTCCCAGACTGCAGAAGAGGGATCACGACCGCAGAAGTGGCCAGCGCTGGGCCTGGAGAATTTTGCAGAAACGAACCCAGTTCCACAGAACCGGTAACGTAGATGTGGCCTAGTGACCGCAGGTGCGAAATTGTTGGAGGCAAAATGGTTCATTTATTGCGGACTTAGGCTATTTTGGCTCACTTTATTTCATCTCTTGGGCGATTTTGGAGCTCTTGGAGAGGGGTTTTAACCTAGCACTTTGAGGTAAGTAATTTCTATACAATGTGAGTTAAATACATATATTATGTGTAGGTTTTAACATGTAAAAA
This sequence comes from Nicotiana otophora, assembly GCA_000715115.1. NCBI lineage: Eukaryota > Viridiplantae > Streptophyta > Magnoliopsida > Solanales > Solanaceae > Nicotiana > Nicotiana otophora. The sequence goes on along the minus strand of AWOL01S0011119.1, from coordinate 46,437 downwards.
TTATGAAAATCATAGGTTTAGGTGAAAAATCTAGGTTTTTATAAAAATGGGATTTAACCACGAAAATGGTTATATAATTGAGTGAAAATTATATATTTGAGTTCGTGAGGTTATGGTTAACAACTTTCTTCGAAAGTTTTCGGAATCTGGGCACGTGGGCTCGGGGTGAATTTTAGGAATCTTCCAATTTAGGTTGGATAACTACTCTAATAGTTAAATTATGAATTTTTGAACATGTATTGATTAATTTATATAACATTTGACTAGTTTCGAGTCGTTTGACAACGAGTTGAGGATTTAAAGCATATTTGTGGATCAGGAGTGAGCTTGAGAACAAGGCAAGTCTCTTGCCTAACCTTGTAAGAGGGAGCTCATCCCCTTAGATGTATTGTGTTGTGAATTATATGTGTGGGGAGATACGTACACACTAGGTGACGAGAGTCTGTGCGTAGCTATATATTCTATGTGATGTCCGGGTAGTCTTAGGCTTACACCATATTTTGTTTGCTCTATTATGTTGGTCATGTATATTAATTGTCTTAACTAGAGCTAAGATTAAGAATTTTAAAATTTAAAGTCTCCCATTCAAATTTCTTATGTGTGGGGAAGAATGAAAGAAATTTATAATAACTTTGAGAAATCTATGTCCACTCGCGTCGCAAGTACTTCCGCAAGCGAGGTAAATTTCCTCTACTCTCATGGGAGCGGGTCATTTGCCTCGGCAGGTTAATGGATGCATCTATGGTTCGTACCGTTCGACCCTCGGCAGTGCACACGGTATATACATATATTTTGGATCGGGGCGTACGACCTTGACATAAATCGTGCGTAATAATACTTGGAGCCTAATCTTCTTGATATGATTTTATTAGCTTGAGAGGTTACAATTATTTAAATGATGAAAATTAACTTGGGATTTATTATTACTGAAAGAAATATTTATTTATCGCTTGTTATGGAGATTTATTGTTGTTTACATAACTTATGCTTATTTATAATTTTGGTATATTATTGTTAGCCCATAGTAAGTGTCGAAGTCGACCCTCGTCACTACTTCTTCGAGGTTAGACTAGATACTTACTGGGTACATGTTATTTATGTACTCACGGTATACTTCTGCACTAATCGTGCAGGATCCGAGGCAAGTGCATCTGGACATCATCCCGGCACACACTCCTGATACATCGAGACTTAGCGGTGAGCTGCCTTCCGAGCCCATTTTGCAGCACCCGAAGTCTTTCTTTGTATTTACTTTCTGTCTACTTTACTTCAGACATTAATTTAGTGTTTTGTGCATTCTACTAGTAGTTCATACACTTGTGACACCAGGTCTTGGAATTTTTCTAGTAGACACTTTGATTTTTGAGTATTTATTTCCCTACACTTGATCTTTCAATTCGTTATATTTTATTTTATTAAACTTTCTCATCTCTTACTTACGTAAAAATTGAAAAATAAATTCAACTATTTTAAAAATGTTAAAAGAACAGATACACGGTTAGTTCATTATTGACTTGCCTAGCGGCAACGTTGGGCGCAATCACGGCTTATAGGAAATTGGGCCGTGACAGATTCTGCCGAATGCTGAACGTCCTTACGGACAGATTTTCACGACAATCCAATTTTACTAATATTTTCTATACAACTATTATATATATAAATACTAATTGGGAGTGCTAAATATATTTCACATATATACTTCAACCAAGAGATATAATTTAATTTTCTATTCCAAATAGAAAACTTCAATTTGTCCACAATATTACTTATATCCTCCGTGCTAGTAAATAATATAATAATATTTTATTTGGACTAATAATTTAATTTATTTCACTAATTAATTTTTTTAGTTTAATTATCAAAAGGAATTCAGAATGCCGGAATATTTAATTTTGAAACAAATTTGATACATTTATAACAATATATAAACTAAAAACAGATTTTATACGACTAATTATATAGTATATAACTATTTTATAACTTATCTACAACTTTCATACATCATTTTTACCAGGTTAATGTAACGACCCGACTTGTCGTTTTAAGAATTAACACCTCGTTCAGCGACTTAAGGTCCCGAGTTACTCTGTAATGTATATTATGACTTGCATGGGTGATCGAGTTTGATTTTCGAAAGATTCAAAATTTAATTGAAAGATCTCATTTTGAAGTTTAAATGAAAAGAATTGACCGGAGTTAGACTTTTGAGGAAACGACTCAGGAATAGAATTTTAATGATTCCAATAGCTTCGTATGGTAATTTCAGACTTAGACGTATGTCCGGAATTGGATTTAAAAGTCCGTAGGTCAATTCGACGGATTTTGGCGAAAGTTGGAAAATGGAAGATTTTTAGAAAGTTTGACCGGGGAGTTGACTTTTCGATATCGGGGTCGGAATCCAGTTCTGAAAATTTTCATAGGACCGTTATCTCATTTATGATGTGTGTGTAAAATTTTGTATCAAACGGACTCGATTTGATAGGTTTTGGCATCGAATGTAGAAGTTGGAATTTGTTAGTTTCATTAGACTTGAATTGGGGTATGATTCATATTTTTAGCATTGTTTGATGTGATTTGAGGCCTTGACTAGGTCCGTAATATGTTTTGAGATTTGTTGGTATGTTCGGACGGGGTCCCGAGGGGCTCGGGTGAGGTTCGGAGTGGTTTAGGACCATTTCTAGGCCATTTTTAACTGCTGGTTTTTGGCTACATCAGTGTGCATCGCAGAAATTGTTGCTGCACAGAGCTGACTTTGGAAGCTTAAATCTCGTAATCTGTTAGGAATTTGGAGATTATCAAAAAGTAAAAGTTTTATCACTTTGAGTCTAGTTTCTATAAATGTAAACCATTCATCATTTGGTTATTTGTAGAGAAAGGTATGATCGATTAACTGAAACCTGGTACTGCAATTGTTTTGCCAGGCACTGTGCATCGCAGAAATTTCTGCTGCACATGACTGATTTTGGAAACTTATATCTCATAATCTATAAGGAATTTGGCAATGATCCAACAATAAAAGTTGTAGCCCTTTGTATCTAGTTTTCTGAAATTTAAACTGTTTGGTAGTTGGAGTTGGGGACAAAAGGTTATGGTTGATACACTACAGACTGTCTGGGAAGAGTTTTAGGAAGCGTTTGGTGTTTTGAGCATAAGCATGTAATGATCCAAAGGTCCATTTTTAATTCAAGAGATCGAAATTCAATTTTGAGACTTCCAGGAGTTTGATAATTAATTATAGGAATGATCTAGAATGTTTGGTCTAATTTTATCAAGTCGCGATTGGGTGTTTAGCGCGAAACATGAGTTAATTGTTTAACGAGCAAAATTGGTATCGCATTGAGAAAATGAGCTCCGAATTGAGTTTTGATTGAACGAGTAGGTTCGTATTATTATTATTATTATTATTATTATTATTATTATTTGTGACTCGTAGGAATAAGAATCGTCTAATTCCGAGTTCGTATGATGGAGTTAGAGCCTTTTTAGTGAAACATAAATTGCTGGTGTAAACAGTTCGGGTGCGCACATTTAGCGACCATATTTGGCACTTTTAGCGATGGGAATTGGACTTTTAGCGACCAGAATAGTATTTTTATTGGGCAGAAACATAAAGACCAAAAATGGTCATTTCCTTCATTTCGTTTTGGATTTTTGGAGCACGGTTCTTGGGCGATTTTGAGGATCTCTTCAAGACTTCAACTTGGGTAAGTATCCTACATCTAAAATTGATTATATTTCATATATCCAGGGTTATATTCATCATTTAATTCGGATTTAAATGGAAGAAATTGGGATTTTTGCAAAATCTTTCAAAAATGAAAAACTTAGATGTGGAGGCCGAGTTGTTATCGAAATTCGATAAAATTGGTATGGTTGAACTCGTATCGAAATGGGTGTTCAGATTTTGTAAACATTCTGTTGGGTTCCGAGATGCGGACCCCGCATTAACTTTGGTTGACTTTTTAAAAGTGAAATTCTAAGTAGACGCTTTAGTATCCGGAATTATTTTCGATGAATTTTAATGAAGTTATACAATTAATTTGGATAGATTTAAGCTGTCCGGAGGTCAATTCAAGCAAGAAGACGATTTGGAATATCGGCCTAACTTCAAAAAGGTAAGTATCTTGCCTAACCTTGAGTGAGGGAATTACCACTTAGGTATTGAGTCTTATGTGGATATTGTGTGATTGGAAACTGTGTACGCGAGGTGGCGAGTACGTACTCGGGCTTATATGTACAAATATTATTGGTTTAAAGTCTTAGGCATTTTTATTTATTAAATTAGATAATTGTTGGTATTTAGTAAATCCTTGAATTGTCATGCCTCATTCCTTGTCTGTCGAGTCTGTATTTTATATGATAATTTGGTGTAATTGTCACTTGGATTTTTATGTGAATTCCTTGTGTTTGTTGATTTGATATTTTCTTGGAATTAAAATTTATTATGGATTCCTTATTTGCAAATAATTAAATAAGTTTAAATTGAGGCGTGAATATATTTATCAAACAAAATTAGATTTAAGAAGGCGTTGTTTCTTGATGAATTAATTTGAAGTTCATGTTATTGAAATTGGTATTGAGTTATAAAGGACGTAAATCATATTGAGGCAAAGTGTTAAATTGTAAAATATTATTCCGTTGAGTTGTTCACTCTCAGATATTTTTGTTAAGATTTTGTGCACATTATGGTCGAGCCATGGGCTCCTTATTGAGGAAATTAATGTATTGCTGATTTATGTGGAAAATTGTAATATTTGAGCACTTGATGTGCAATTTGTGATATTGGCACGTGATGTTGTTGAGAGGTTTATTCGAGTTTTTGCACGAGGTTTCTGTCGTGCTATTGTAACTGTTGATATATGCATATGCGGCATGACAATATGTGGGTGTGTGCATGTGGCGAGACAAGGTGAAAATATTATTATGCACGTGCGGCGAGACAAGGCAGGCATTTACTTTATTATTGCGCACGTGGCGAGAAACAATGGGCTTTGTCGGAGATTGATTTGTGATGACTTGTGATGGCCTGGGGGTATTATTGTTGAAATTTATTTATGATTTGGGACTACGAGGCGGTACCTCGGGAATGCCCTTTTGTTGATATTTCTCTATGGCTGCACTTGCCTTTGGTAATTTTGTTTTTCCGTAATATGTAAATTTATGTGTTCTCTGGGATATATTATTTAACTTAATATTAAGTGTTTTGTATTTCTTGTAGTATTATGTTGGCTTTGAATTTTTGTACGAGACTTTGAGGATTTGTATTTCTGGTTTGTACTTGTTTTTAATGATTGAGTTATTTTAAATAAAAGAAATTACTATTATGTTTTAATTTAATAAGTTTTATGTCCAAATTAGTAGCTTATCTGATGCTTTATTTTAATTGAAATGTCATTTTCTTCACTCAAACTATTTAAAAAATAAACTCATTTCTTTGTTGAATTCTTACTTGGTTTAAAAATTATAACCTTACTTTATTGAAAATAAATTGATCGTGCAGATTTTATGTATTGATATATTTGGCACGAGAGTTGTCCGTGCGGTTGTGATAGAGATATGGGCACGAGGTGCCGTGAGAATATGAAAGGGGGCTAAGACCCGTATTTTATGATTTTCATATAAGGATTATTTATTTGAAGAAATATATTCGGAGGGTGTTTATTCAAAAGAATTATATGTGAAAGATTTATATTTGAAGGACTTGTTTGATTGGTTGCACTTGTGTTTCTTATTCGTCTGAGTACTAATTATGGTGTTCTTGCTGCCTTGCTATTTATATCACTAATTGGTTATTGTTTCTATCATTGCTATTTGTTCCATATTATTTGTGTATGATATATTGCATGGGTTATTTGACTAGTGAGTGTCTTGACTATACCTCGTCACTACTCTACTGGGGTTAGTCTTGATACTTATTGGGTACCGACTGTGGTGTACTCATACTACACTTCTGCACATTGTTGTGCAGAGCCAGGCAAATTGGAGTCAGTTGATCGTTAGCTAGCTGTATGGATCTTGTTGTGGAGACTCAAGGTAAATTTGTTGCTGCGTTCACAGGCTTCAGAGTCACCTTCTGATATTGTTCTCACATTATTTTATCTCTACTTCAAAATAGTTGTATTTATAGGCTTTCTAGTAACTCAGTAGAGCTTTTGACTTCTACTACCGATTTCGGGATTGTAAGTATTGTATAGAGATTTCTACTTCGCATTTGTCAGTCGTTAATTAATATTGTTATTATTTCAGTAAATGTTAGGCTTACCTAGTCCCTAAAATTAGGTGCCATCCGGACATCCTACAGAGGGAGATTTGGGTCGTGACAAGTTGGTATCATAGCTCTAGGTTCGTAGGTGCTACGAGTCATAAGCGAATTTAGTAGAGTCTTGCGCATCGGTACGGAGACGCCTGTACTTATCTTCGAGAGGCTACAGAACTGTTAGAAAATTTCCACTACTTTAATTCCTGTCGTGCGAAATTTGTTGATCTTGGAAATTGAGCCTTTGTATCTCTATTCTCTTACAGATGATAAGGACACGTGCTACCAGGTCAGCTGAGCAGACACCCGCGCATTCTGCTAGGGACGCAAGAGGCCGGAGTCGAGGAAGGGCACGTGCCGTAGGTAGAGCACCTGTCAGAGCAGCAGTTGAGGGACAGGCACCAGAGACACCTGTTGTTACCCCCGGACTTCAGGAGACTTTAGCACGGTTCTTGAACATGTTTGGTACATTAACTCAAGCGGGGTTGATTCCGGTCGCACCAGCTACTTCACAGACCGGGGGAGGAACTTAGACTCCCGCCGCCCGTACTCCAGAGCAGAGAGTCAATATTGGTCAGGTTCCAGGAGTCATAGAGACTCAGCATGTGGTCTAAGTTCAGCCCATGGTTAGGGCTGCAGCATCTGAGGCAGAACAGCTTAGACTTGTAAGATTCAAGAAGTATGAGCCTTCTACCTTCAGTGGTTTGGCTTCAGAGGGGGCACGAGGTTTTCTAGAGGAGTGCCACTGCATTCTCCGCACTATGGGTAATGTGGAGACGAGTAGGGCTACTTTTACTCCGTTCCAGCTTAGAGGAGCATCTTATCAGTGGTGGCGAGCATACGAGTTCGGTAGTCCAGCCGAGGCAGCTTCACGCACTTGGACTCAGTTGTCAGATATGTTCTTGAGGGAGTATGTTCCCCAAAGTGTCAGAGATGCATGGTGCGCAAAGTTTGAACAGTTGCGCCAGGGTTCTATGACCGTGTCACAGTATGCGGTCCGGTTCAGTGATTTAGCTAGGCATGCACCAGCCTTGGTTGCTACTGTTCGAGAGCGGGTTCATCGATTTATTAAGGGGCTTAACCCTAGTATCAGATTTGGCATGGACCGAGAGTTAGGGATGGATATTGCGTACCAGCAGGTAATGGGGATCTCTAGGAGATTGGAGGGTATGTAGGACCAGGAGAGAGGGGACAGGTAGGGCTAGGAGAGAGGGCAGGCGGGGTCATGAGAGGGAGGACAGGGAGGCTAAGAGGCATTCTAGACCGGAGAGATCTACTGGTCCTTATTTTGGACGCAGGGTACGACATGGTAGAGGGTTTGTGGGTCAGCCAGTTCAGTTTACACTTGAGGCTTCACATGGTGTTTTAGATGCTTATGGGTCTCAGAGTACCCGTACCGCAGAGTTTCTATAGCCACATCAGCAGAGATTTGCTTTGAGTGTGGAGATACTAGCCACATGGTGAGAGATTGTCCCAGACTCCGGACAGATATGTCACAACATGGTATTCAGGCGAGTAGAGGGTGCTCATGAGTGGGAGGCCTGGTCCGTTGATGTGTTTCATACAGTAGGTCTGAGGCCGCTGCGCCAGATGATGTCGTACACGTATGGTTTCGATTTGTTATAGAGGAGCCTCATTCGTGTTATGTTTCGGTTCTGATTATCAAGGTGAGACCTCCTATCATGCTCCATATAGGGCGAGTTTGTGATTTGTACACCACTCGCCTGTTTATCCCTGTTGGGAGATTTGATTGAGGACTAAGAGTCCAAAAGTGACTTTTTATTACTCACTACAATGGGTTTTGATGTAATTTCGGGATCATTGATTGCAATTTTAGGAATTTTATACCCTACCGGTATGAGGGTTCATTATCTGTTGTGAAATTATTTCACGAATTTTATTTAAAGAGAAGAAAGAAAAGAAATGGAAAATTTCAGTTGGCACAATGTGCAAAGTACTTGTGATTCAGAGTTGAGGGCGAGATCCTCGCATTTTTATATGATATGAAATATTTAAACCGGACTACAAGCCATAGTGCAAGTTATATAAGGACGGGGTCCTTGTGATGAAAATTTATGTGTTTAAATTCTCCCTTGTGAAATTAAATTTGTACGATATTACTAATAGGGAGTCATGCCTGTTAGGCTTATTTGATAATTCTTGTATATGTTTTTCTGTGCATATTTAGCCATTTCGTGCTGTAATTATTGAGTTTTAGCCTACGAGGTGAGTGCCCAGGTGGCGTTAAATGTGACTAGTTAATTGGGGTAAATAATTATGAGGTCTTCATACCTCGCGTGTTGCTGTTAGTGTTGTGGAAATTTGAAATGAGGTTTTGGATAATGTGAGATTAATCGACGATGCTGAAATTAATTATGAACAACTATTATGACCAGAAATGTGGTTATGGGCATATGTATGATGTGTGCATAGGCACGAAATCGCTACAACCGTCTGAGATTAATACTGTGTGTTGATGTGAAAATCAGGTCTTTTGAAAATGTTTGGAATGTATAAAATTGGTTTTAAAGTGTATAAATGTGTATAAAAGAAATAATCTCAACTGAGATGGTGTTGTCGGACCCATGTTAAATTTCCGGTGACGTGGGATCACCTGCGAGTATGTGTGTAATAATACACTCAGTAAATTGAAGTCCTCAGAATAATTCTTGGAACGTTCGAGGACGAACGTATGTTTTAAGAGGGGGAGAATGTAACGATCCGACTTGTTATTTTAAGAATTAACGCCCCGTTCAGCGACTTAAGATTCCGATTAACTCTGTAATATGTATTATGACTTGCGTGGGTGATTGAGTTTGATTTTCAGAATATTCGAAATTTAATTGAAAGAACAATTCTCATTTTGAAGCTTAAATGAAAAGAGTTGACTGGAGTTTGACTTTTGAGCAAACGACTCCAGAATGGAATTTTGGTGATTCCAATAACTTTGTATGGTGATTTTGGACTTAGGCGTATGTTAGGAATTGGATTTAGAAGTCCGTAGATCAATTCGATGCATTTTGGTGAAAATTGAAAAATGGAAGAAATTTAAAAAGTTTGACCGGGGAATTGACCTTTTGATATCGGGGTCGGAATCCAGTTCTAAATATTTTCATAGGTCTGTTATGCCATTTATGACTTGTGTGCAAAATTTGATATCAATCGGACTCGATTTGATAGGTTTCGACATCGAATGTAGAAGTTGGAATTTGTTAGTTTAATTAGACTTGAATTGGGGTATGATTTATGTTTTTAGCATTGTTTGATGTGATTTAAGGCCTCGACTAAGTCCGTAATATGTTTTGAGAGTTGTTTGTATGTTCGGACAGGGTCCCAAGGGGCTCGAGTGAGGTTCGGAGTGGTTTCGAACCATTTCTGGGCCATATTTAAGTGCAGTATTTGGCTACATCAGTGTGCATCGCAGAAATTTCTGTTGCACAGAGCTGACTTTAGAAGCTTATATCTCGTAATCTGTAACGAATTCGGAAATAATCAAAAAATAAAAATTATAGCCCTTTGAGCTAGTTTCTAGAAAAGTAAACCATTTATAATTTGGATATTTATACATAAAGTTATGATCGATTAACTAAAGCCTGGTACTGCAGTTGTTTTTCCTCGTAGTGTGCAGTGCAGAAATTTCTGCTGCACAAGACTGATTTTGGAAGCTTATATCTCGTAATCTATAAGTAATTTGGCAATGATCCAAAAATAAAAGTTGTAGCACTTTGTATCTAGTTTTCAGAAATCTAAACCATTTGGCAGTTGGAGTTGGATACAATACGTTATGGTTGATATACTTTAGGCTGTCTGGGAAGAGTTTGGTGTTTTGAGCATAAGCATGTAATGATCCAAAGGTCCATTTTTAGTTCTATAGATCGAAATTCTATTTCGAGACTTTCGAGAGTTTGATAATGAATTATAGGAATGATCTGGAATGTTTGGTCTAATTTCATCAAGTCGCGATTGGGTTTTTAGCGCGAAACATGAGTTAATTGTTTAACGAGCGAAATTGGTATCGCATTGAGCAAATGAGCTCCGAATTGAGTTGTGATTGAACGAGCAGGTTCATATTATTATTTGTGACTCATAGAAATAAGAATCGTTGAATTCCGAGTTCAAATGATTGAGTTAGAGCCTTTTTAGTGAAACATAAATTGCTGGTGTAAACAGTTCTGGTGCGTACCTTTAGCGACCATATTTTGCACTTTTAGCGATGAGAATTGGACTTATAGTGACCAGGGTAGTGTTTTTATTGGGCAAAAACTTAAGGACCAAAAATGGTCATTTCCTTCATTTCGTTTTGGATTTTTGGAGCACGGTTCTTGGGCGAATTTGAGGATTTCTTCAAGACTTCAACTTGGGCAAATGTCCTATGTCGAAAAGTGATTATATTTCATAAATCCATGGTTATATTCATCATTTAATTCGTATTTAAATGGAAAAAATTAGAATTTTTGCAAAATCTTTCAAAAATGGAAAATTTCGATTTGGAGGCCGAGTTGTTATCAGAATTTGATAAAATTGGCATGGTTGAACTTGTATCGGAATGGGTGTGCGGATTTCATGAAAATACTGTTGGGTTCCGAGATGCGAGTCGAGCATTGACTTTGGTTGACATTTATATGTGAAATTCTAAGTCGACATTTTAATATCCGAAATTGTTTCTTATGAATTTTAATAAAGTTATACAATTAATTTGGATAGATTTGAGTTGTCCGGAGGTCAATTCAAGCAAGAAGGCAATTTTGGAATATCAGTCTACTTCAAAAAGGTAAGTATCTTGTCTAACCTTTAGTGGAGGAATTACCCCTTAGGCATTGAGTCTTATGTGGATATTGTGTGATTGGAAGCCATGTACGCGAGGTAGCGAGTACGTACTCGGGCTTATATGTGCAAATTTTATTGGTTTGAAGTCAGGCATTTTTATTTATTAAATTGGATAATTGTTGGCATTTAGTAAATCTTTGAATTGTCATGCCTCATTCCTTGTCTGTCGAGTCTCTATTTTATATGATAATTTGGTGTGATTGTCACTTGAATTTTTATGTGAATTCCGTATGTTTGTTGATTTGATATTTTCTTGGAAGTAAAATTTATTATGGATTCCTTATCCGCAAATAATAATTAAATAAGTTTAAATTGAAGCGTGAATATATTTATCAAAACAATTTGGATTTAAGAAGGCATTGTTCCTTGATAAATTAATTTTTAGTTCATGTTGTTGAAATTGGTACTGAGTTATAAAGGACATAAATCGTATTGAGGCAAAGTGTTAAATTGTGAAATATTATTCCGTTAAGTCGTTCACTCTCGAATATTTTTGTTATGATTTTGTGCACATTATGGTCGAGCCATGGGCTCCTTATTGAGGAAATTAATGTATTGCTGATTTCTGTGGCAAGTTGTAATATTTGAGCACTTGATGTGCAATTTGTGATATTAGCACGTGATATTGTTGAGAGGTTTGTTCAGGTGTTTGCACGAGGTTTCTGGCGTGCTATTGTAACCATGGATATATGCATATAAGGCGTGACAAGGCGGGCTATATATGCGGGTTTACACATGTGGCGAGACAAGGTGGGAATATTATTATGCGCGTGCGGTGAGACAAGGCGGGCATTTACTTTATTATTGCACACGTGGCGAGAAACAATGGGCTTTGTCGGAGATTGATTTGTGATGACTTGTGATGGCCTGGGGCATTGTTGTTGAAATTTATTTACGATTTGGGACTACGAGGCGGTATCTCGGGAGTGCCCTTTTGTTGATATTTCTCTATGGATTCACTTGCCTTTGGTTATTTTATTTTTCAGTAATATATAAATTTTTGTGTTCTCTGTGATGTATTATTTGACTTAATATTAAGTGTTTTGTATTTCTTGTAGTATTATGTTGGCTTTGGATTTTTCGTACGAGACTCTGAGGATTTGTATTTCTGGTTTGTACTTGTTCTTAATGATTGAGTTGTTTTAAATAAAAGAAATTACTATTATATTTTAATTTAATAAGTTTTATATCCAAATCAGTAGCTTATCTGATGCTTTATTTTAATTGAAATGTCATTTTTTTCACTCAAACTATTTCAAAAATAAACTCATTTCTTTGTTGAATTCTTGCTTGGTTTAAAAATTATAACCTTACTTTATTGAAAATAAATTGATCGTGCAGATTTTATGTATTGATATATTTGGCACGAGAGTTGTCCGTGCGGTTGTGAAAGAGATATGGGCACGAGGTGCCGTGAGAATATGAAAGGGGGCTAAGACCCGTATTTTATGATTTTCATATAAGGATTATTTATTTGAAGAAATATATTCGGAGGGTATTTATTCGGAAGAATTATATGTGAAAGATTTATATTTGAAGGACTTATTTAATTGGTTGTACTTGTGTTTCTTATTCGTTTGAGTAATAACTATGGTGTTCTTGCTGCCTGGCCGTTTATATTACTAGTTGGTTATTGTTTCTATCATTGCTATTTGTTCCCTATTATTTTTGTATGCTATATTGCACGGGTTATTTGACTAGTGAATGTCTTGACTGTACCTCATCACCACTTCACTGATGTTAGTCTTGATACTTACTGGGTATCAACTGTGGTGTACTCATACTACACTTCTGCACATTGTTGTGCAGAGCTAGGTAAATTGGAGTCAGTTGATCGCTAGCTAGCTGTACGGATCTTGTTGTGGAGATTCAAGGTAAACTTGTTGCTGCGTTTGCAGGCTTCAGAGTCACCTTCTGATATTGTTCTCGCACTATTTTATCTCTACTTCAAAACAGTTGTATTTATAGGTTTTCTAGTAACTCAGTAGAGCTTATGACTTGTACTACCGATTTTGGGATTGTAAGTATTGTATAGACATTTCTACTTCGCATTTGTCAGTCGTTAATTAATATTGTTATTATTTCAGTAAATGTTAGGCTTACCTAGTCCCTAAAATTAGGTGCCATCATGACATCCTACAGAGGGAGATTTGGGTCGTGACAGTTAAATACAACTACAACATCACACAACTTAAATTCAATTCAATAAAGTTTACACAATGTATCTTTTGTATATATTTAGTATATGATTTGTATATATTTTGTATGTGGTGTGTTCTTCTTCCTCTCGAAAATTTCAATCAAAAGTTCGCTACAAGAAAATCATGTATTACATGGGGATTTGTTACTGGGGATTATATTGGAAAATTCGCAGGAAACTTAGTTTCCTTCAAGAAAACTTAGTTACCTGCAATCAAAAGTTCTTTCACTACAAGAAAAATATAACGACTCAACCGGTCGTTTTGCTTTCTAGAACCTTGTTCCCTTAAATAAGACTTCATGTACATTCTTTTAATATATATGACTTGCGGGGATGGTTAATCCGGGATCTGGAAGGGTTCGGGTTGAAATCGGAACGCTTGGTTCCTTAAGCTTGGCTTAAAAGGCCAAGTTTGACTTCGGTCAATATTTTTGAGTAAACGACCTCGGAATCGGGATTTGATGGTTCCAATAGGTTCGTATGATGATTTTAGACTTGGGTATATGTTCGGATCGGGTTTTGGATGACCCGGGAGCGTTTCGGCGCCTAATAGTGAAAGTTGGTTCTTGAAGGTTTTAAAAGTACTTTAAATTTGTTTTGGAGTGGGTTTTGGTGATATCGAGGTCCAAAATGAATTCTGAGACTGGGAATAGTTCTGTAATGTCATTTAAGACTTGTACGTAAAATTTAGTGTCATTCTGGATAGTTTAAGTACGCTTCAGCGCATTGGAAGTAAATTGAAGAACTTGAAGTTCTTAAGTTTGATTCAATTTGTTTTGGGGTGCGATTCTTAGTTTTAATATTGTTTCGGGCGTTCCGAGATTTCGAGCGAGTCCGTTTTATGATTCCAAACTTGTTGGTATATTCGGGCGGGGGCCCCGAGTGTCAATCGGACGAGGCTCGGACCAAGATGATAATTTGGAGCAACAGCGGATGCACCAGATCTTTCAAAACCGCATCTGCGCTTGGTCAGCCACAGGTGCGAGCTCGCAGGTGCGGGCCAAGCCTCACAGAAGAGGCCAAAGGAGGGAAGCCCAGGTTTCGCAGAAGCGGGTACCTGTCCGCAGAAGCGATCCCAGCCGGCCCAGTGAATTCTGCACAAGCGGACCCTTGTCTGCAGAAGCGAGGGCGTAGGTGCGGCCCTATGACCGCAGGTGCGGAAACCGCTAGAGGTAGTGAGCCTCATTTACTACGGGTTAGGACCATTTTATCACATTTTCTTCCACTCTTTGGCGATTTGAGAGCTTCTAAGTAGGGGATTTCGACCTAGCTTTGTGAGGTAAGTAATTTCTTTTAAATATGAGTTTAGTACATATATTATGAGGAAATGTTATCCACTAAGTAATTTATTTAAATAGGAAACCATTAGTTCGATCAGTGTTGGCTTGCCTAACAATGGTGTCGGGCGCCATCGCTGCCTAAGACAACATGGTATCAGAGCACTAGGTTCACGTAGGTCTCACAAGTTATGGGCAGACCTAGTAGAGTCTTGAGGATTGGTGCAGATACGTCTGTACTTATCTTCGAGAGGCTATAGGTGTTAGGAAACTACTCTTTATTCATCTCCTATCATGCAGTTGGTGATATACTAAAATCCTTTCTCTCATTCTCTCACATATGGTGAGGACGCGCACGACGGATAGTCCAAACCCGAAAGGAGCTGCTTCCTCCGTTGCTAGAGGCCGAGGCAGAGGCCGGGGGAGGGCACCGACCCGAGGTAGGGGAAGAGGTCGTCCCAGAGCTGCCCCGGTAGCACCACCAGTGAATCCAGTGGAGGATCCCATCATTGAGGAGCAGGGCGAGGTGCCCGCCACAGAGCCAGCCCCGGTAAATTTCTTGTCAGCACCGAGTTTTTAGAAGGTCATGGGCCGTAAGCTGCGATTCATGGACACTATGACGCAGGTTGGTTTATTTCAAGCAGACCCAGCCACTTCTCAGGCGGGAGGGGGAGCACAGACCCCTACTGCCCAGGCTCCGAGGCATGCAGATGCATTATATCAGACTCTAGGTACACTACCCGTGGGCGGAGCCCAGCCAGTTGCAGCAGTTGCACCTGAGCCTAGACCAGTTGCGGACGGCGATCCGCAGAAGCTATTGGACAGATGGACTAGGCTACACCCTCTTATCTTCGGGGGCGAGCGGCATGAGGATCCCCAGGACTTCATTGACCGGTGCTGGGACAAACTGCACAACGTGAGGATATTGGATTCCTATGGGGTGGATTTCACTAATTTCCAATTGGAGGGCAGGGCCCGTAGGTGGTGGCAGTCTTATCTTCTTGGCAGACTAGCGGGTTCTCCTCCCATGACTTGGGACCATTTTACACGGCTTTTCTTTGATAGGTATATTCCACCCTCTTAGAGGGAAGAGTTGCGAGGTCAGTTCGAGCAGCTCGAGCAAGGTCAGACGTTAGTGACCGATTATGAGGCGAGATTCTCTGAGTTATCTCGCCATGCACTTATGATACTTCCTACCGACGCAGAGAGAGCGCGAAGATTTATTGCGGGGTTGCACCCCAGTATTTGGGCTAGTATGGCCCGGGAGGTTGAGATGGGTACTGGTTATCACCTAGTAGTAGAGATTGCTTGGAGGATTGAGGGCTACCTCCAGAGGGGTAGAGAGTAGATACAACAAGACAAGAGGGCCTGTGGGGCAGAGGGCAGTTTGGGAGGGGTCAGCCTAGCAGGGCCACATATCCGCACCACCACCTCCTCGGGGTGCTCCGATGGGACCCTATTTTAGTGCTATTCTAGAGAGTTTTTATTGCCCACCATTTCATCAGGGTTCTTTCAATGCCTATTTCAGCGCCATGCCAGAGAGTTCATACCGCCCACCAGCTATTCAGGGTCATTTTAGTGGGTATTCAGGCCATCAGGGTCAGACTTCGTGGCAACAGTCTATGGTACCAAGAGGTTGTTACGAGTGTGGAGATACAAGTCATATGAAGAGAACCTGTCCTAGACTTCGGGGCAAGGCAGTATAGCAGGGTCATCAGCCCATAATTGCACCACCAACCGTCAGATTGCCCAGAGGTGGGGGACAGGCGGGTAGGGGCTGTCCTAGAGGTGGAGGCCAGGTAGGGGGAGGTCAGCCAGCTATAGTTCAGTCAAGTGGAGGCCAGCCAGTCAGTGCTTCAGCTAGATTCTATTCTTTTTCGGCCAGACCAGATGTAGTGGCCTCAGATGCCGTGATCATAGGTATTATTTCTGTCTGCGATAGGGATGCTTTGGTGTTATTTGATCCAGGATCTTCCTATTCATATGTATCATCTCTGTTTGCTCATTTCCTGGATATTCCTCGCGAGTCCTTGGGTAATCGTGTTTATGTGTCCACTCCTGTGGGCGATTCTGTGGTTGTGGATCGGATCTATCGGTCTTGTGAGTCACATTCTGTGGTTACGAGACTAGAGTGGACCTTCTGTTACTTGATATGACCGACTTTGAGGTCATCCTGGGCATGGACTGGTTATCCCCATATCAAGCCATCCTTGATTGCCATGCCAAGCCTGTTACCTTAGCAATGCCATAGTTGCCTAGATTGGAGTGGAAGAGTTCGTCTGTCAGTACATCTAGTCGGGTTATCTCTTTTCTGAAGGCTCGACATATGGTCGAGAAGGGTTGTTTGGCTTATCTAGCCTATGTGGATATCACCGCAGAGACTTCGACGATTGATTCAGTGCCAGTAGTCCGAGAGTTCGTCGATGTGTTTCCTTCTGACCTTCCAGGCATGCCACCAGATCATGATATTGATTTCTGTATTCACTTGGCTCCAGGCACTCAACGTATATCTATCCGACCATATCGTATGGCTCCGAAAGAATTGAAGGAGTTGAAGGAACAACTTGAGGAGTTGCTAGCGAAGGGGTTCGTCAGGCCGAGGGTATCCCCTTAGGGTGCACCAGTATTATTTGTAAAGAAGAAGGATGGGACTATGCAGATGTGCATTGATTACCGCCAGTTGAAGAAAGTCAACATTAAGAACAAGTACCCGTTGCCGCACATTGATGATTTGTTTGACTAGTTTCAGGGTGCTAGGGTGTTTTCTAAGATCGACTTGAGATCGGTATACCATCAGTTGATGATTCGGGACTCAGATGTTCCGAAGCCTGCCTTCCGTACTAGATATAGCCATTATGAGTTTCTAGTGATGTCCTTCGGCCTGACTGATGCCCCAGCGGCATTTGTGGATTTGATGAACATGGTGTTCAGGCCTTATATAGATTCCTTTCTTATTCTTCATTGATGACATCTTGATTTACTCACGTAGCATGGAGGAGCATGAGCAGCATTTGAGAGTGGTGCTTCAGACCTTGAGGGAACAGAAGCTATATGCTAAGTTCTCCAAATGTGAGTTTTGGTTAGATTCTATGGCATTCTTGGGGCATGTGGTATCAAGCGAGGGTATTAAGGTGGATCCCAAGAAGATTGAGGCAGTTTAAAGTTGGCCTTGTCCTAGTTCAGCGACTGAGATCAGGAGTTTCTTGGGGCTAGCAGGTTATTATCGCCGATTTGTGGAGGGCTTCTCATCCATTGCAGCACCTCTAACTAGATTGATCCAGAAGGATGCTCCATTCCATTGGACCGACGATTGCGAGGTGAGCTTTCAGAAGCTCAATATCGCCTTGACTACAACACCAGTTCTAGTGTTGCCTTCCAGTTCGGGGATGTATATTGTGTATTGCGATGCTTAACGCGTTGGCCTGGGTTGTGTATTGATGCAGGAGGGGCAAGTTATTGCATATGCTTCATGTCAGCTGAAGCCCCATGAGAAGAATTATCATGTGCACAACTTGGAGTTGGCCGTGATTGTTCATGCTCTTAAGATCTAGAGGCATTATATCTATATGGGGTGCCTTGTGAGGTTTACACTGATCACCGCATTTTGCAGCACTTGTTCAAGCAAAGGGATCTCAATTTGAGGCAACGCAGATGACTTGAGTTACTAAAGGACTATGACATCACTATTCTTTATCATCCGGGCAAGGCGAATGTAGTCGCGGATGCCTTGAGCAGAAAGGCAGAGAGCATGGGTAGCTTGGCATTCATTTCAGCAGAGGAGAGGCCACTAGCTTTGTACATTCAGTCCTTGGCTAACAGACTTGTGAGTTTGAATATTTTAGTGCCCAGCCGAATTCTTGCATGCGTTGTTGCTCAGTCTTCACTATTAGAGCAGATCAAGGCTCGACAGTTTGATGATCCACAATTGGCAGTTCTCAGGGAGACGGTACTACAGGGTGTTGCCAAGGAGGTTTCTATTGGTGCGGATGGTATCCTGCGACTCCAGGGTCGTCTATGTATTCCTAATGTCGATAGCTTGAGGGAGAGGATCCTAGAGGAGGCACATAGTTCTTGATATTTTGTTCATCCAGGTGCTACGAAGATGTATCGGGACCTGAGACAACATTATTGGTGGTGGCGGATAAAGAAAGACATAGTTGAGTATGTAGCTAGGTACCTAAATTGCCATTAGGATACGTATGAGCACCAGAGTCCAGGTGGCTTACTCCAGCAGATGACTATACCAGAGTGGAAATGGGAACGCATTGCTATGGACTTCGTAGTTGGGTTTCCATGGACCTTGCGGAAGTTCAATGCAGTTTGGGTCATTGTTGACAGGTTGACCAAGTCAGCACACTTCATTCCAGTTGAAACTACTTATACTTCACAGAGGTTGGCCTAGATTTATATTCGGGAGATAGTTCAGTTGCACGGTGTGACTGTTTCCATCATATCAGACAGAGGCCCTCAGTTCACTTCGCATTTCTAGAGAGCTGTACAGAGTGAGTTGGGGACCCGTGTAGAGCTCAGCACTGCGTTTCATCCACAGACCGACGGGCACTCAGAGCGAATAGTCCAGATCTTGGAGGACATGCTCAAAGCATGTGTGATTGACTTTGGGGGACAATGAGATCAGTTCTTCCCTTTGGCCGAGTTTGCTTACAACAACAGTTATCAGTCCAGCATCAAGATGGCTCCATTTGAGGCTTTATATGGTCGTCAATGTCGTTCTCCTATCGGGTGGTTTAAGCCCAGTGAGGCTAAGTTATATGGTACTGATTTGGTGAAGGATGCCTTGAAAAAGGTAAAGTTGATTCAGGAGCGACTTCGCACAGCACAGTCCAGACAGAAGAATTATGCGGATCAGAAGGCGCGTGATGTATTATTTATGGTAGGCGAGAAGGTTCTCCTGAAAGTTTCGCCGATGAAGGGCATTATGAGATTCGGGAAGAAGGGCAAGTTGAGCCCAAGGTTTATGGGCCCATTTGAGGTGTTGAAGCAGGTTGGGGAGGTCCTATGAGCTTGCTTTCCCTTCCAGCCTATCAGGGGTTCATCCGGTTTTTCATGTGTCTATGCTCCGTAGGTATCACGCCGACTTGTCACATGTGTTTGACTTCAGCACTATTCAGCTAGATGAGAGCTTGGGTTATAAGGAGGAGCCATTTGCCATTGTTGCTAGACGGGATCGCCAGTTGAGATCCAAGAGGATTTCTGCAGTAAAGGTCCAGTGGAGGGGCCAACCAGTCGAGGAGGTGACTTGGGAGTTCGAGGAGGACATGCGGAGCAGATATCCACAATTATTCAGCACTTCAGGTATGATTCTAAACCCGTTCGAGGATAAACGTTTGTTTAAGAGGTGGAGAATGTAATGACCCGACTGGTCGTTTAGCTTTCTAGAATCCCGTTCCCCTAAATAAGACTTTCTGTACATGCTTTTACTGCTTTATGATTTACAGGGATGGTTAGTTCGTGATTTGGAAGGGTTCGGGTTGAAATCAGAACGCTTGGTTCCTTAAGCTTAGCTTAAAAGGCCAAGTTTGACTTCGGTCAGCATTTTTGAGTAAAGGACCTCGAAATGGGGATTTGACGGTTCCCGATTTCAGACTTGGGCGAATGTATGATGATTTCGGACTTAGGCGTATGTTCGGATCGGGTTTTGGATGACCCGGGAGTATTTCGGCGCCTAGTAGTGAAAGTTGGTTCTTGAAGGTTTTAAATGTTCTTTAAATTTGGTTTGGAGCGGGTTTTGGTGATATCGAGGTCCAAACAGAATTTCGAGACTGGGAATAGTTCCGTAATGTCATTTAACACTCGCACGTAAAATTTGGTGTCATTTACATTTAGACGCATTGGAAGTAAATTGAAGAACTTGAAGTTCTTAAGTTTGATTCAATTGGTTTTGGGGTGCGATTCTTAGTTTTATTGTTGTTTCGGGCATTCTGAGAGTTCGAGCTAGTCCGTTTTATGATTCCAAACTTGTTGGAATGTTTGGGCGGGGCCCCGAGTGTCAATCGGACGAGGCTCGGACCAAGATGATAATTTGGAGCAACAGCTGATGCACTCGATCTTTCAAAACCGCACCTGCGCTTGGTCAGCCGTAGGTGCGAGCTCGCAGGTGCGGGCCAAGCCTCACAGAAGCGACTAAAGGAGGGCAGCCCAGGTTTCGCAGATGCGACCCATCCTCCGCAGAAGCGGGTACCCGTCCGCAGAAGCGATCCCAACCGGCCTAGTGAATTCCGCACAAGCGGACCCTTGTCCGTAAAAGCGAGGGCGCAGGTGCGGCCCTATGACCGCAGGTGCGGAAACCGTTAGAGGCAGTGAGCCTCATTTACTACGGGTTAGGACTAGTTTATCACAGTTTCTTCCACTCTTTGGCGATTTGAGAGCTTCTAAGTAGGGGATTGCGACCTAGCTTTGTGAGGTAAGTAATTTCTTTTAAATATGAGTTTAGTACATATATTATGGGTAGCTTTCCACATGAAAATTTGGTAGAAATCATGAGTTGAGATGAAAAACCTAGGGTTTAATAAAAATGAGATTTTACCACGAAAATGATTATGAAACTTAGCGAAAATCATATATTATGTTCATAAGGTTATAGCTAACAAGTTTCTTCAAATATTTCCGGAATCCGGGCGTCTGGGCCTGGGGGTAAAGTTTAGAAATCTTGCAATTTTGGTTGGGTAATCACTTTAATAGTGGAGATATGAACTTTTGAGCATAGATTGATCGATTTATATAATGTTTGGCCAGTTCCGAGTCGTTTGGCATCAAATTTGAAGGTTTGAGCACATTCTTGAATTAGGAAATAAGGTTTGAGACGAGGTAAGTTTCTTTTCTAACCTTGTAAGAGGGAACTTACCCCATAGGTAAACTTAATTAATATGTGTTGTTATTTGTGGGGGCTACGTACACATGAAGTGACAAGAGACCGTACGTAGCTACTATTCCTATTTATGTCCGGGTAGTTTTAGGTTTACACCATGCTTGTGGACACCGTTATTTGATTATATTTATTAACTGTATCAAATGAAACTGAGTTGAGAATTTTTAAGGATTTAAAAGCTTCAAGTCGAATTGTCTTTATTTTTGAAAGAATCAGGAAAGGGTTATGATTTATTGATAAATTTATATTTGACTACGTAATCGGTGGTATTCGTGTGTGATAATAGAACTGGAAGTTCCTTTTATAATCGGTATAAATTCATTGTTTGTGTGATCATATGTTTTAAAGGAAGGAGGTGATTCATGCTCTTAAATATTTCTGAAGACTTGTTCAGTTATTTCTTATTCTGAGTCTTATTGTTGTATATCATGCTTAATTAGAATTTCATATTATCATGTTATTGGCCCTAGTAAATGTCGGAGTCAACCCCTCATCACTACTTCTTCGAGGTTAGACTAGATACCTACTGGGTACATATTATTTATGTACTCACGCTACACTTCTGTACTAAATTGTACAGGATTTGAGGCAGGTGCATCTGGTTACCAGTCTGGTGCATAGATTTGATCCCCATCTTGAGGCTTCACGGTGAGCTGCTGATATGTTACAAGTACCTTTCTTTATATTTTGATGATCTAACAAACTTATTGTCAAGAACCAGATAAGGAACCAGTTACATATCCTCAAGACCTTAAGATCGAAAGGTTCCAGCTTGGAATATGCTTCGACTCTTCAGAGTCAGAGGAATAACAGAGGGAACAGATAACTATCATTTCCCGAGGAAACTGTACAAGTCGACTGCCCCAGCTGTAAAGTTGCTGCCTGCACATGCTACAGTGTAGAAACAGTGTAGCAGTCAACTTTATGGGGAGTGTCTTTTACCTAACTTGCTTACATCATCCTAGTGATGTCACAAATACAATATTAACATAAGGAAGGTAAAAACAAATCACTTGTTCAGTTAGAGAATTTATCCAAGCACTCTTACGGTCATTGATCATCAAGCAATCAATTCTCAAGTGCATCAAAAACAAAGAATAACACTACTACGTACCAGTTCCCCACAACAAGTCATTGTATGTCCTTAGTTGAGTTGTAACTTTGTAATAGTTCTTAAACTGTATTTCCTACTTAGCTTGTTTAGAAGTATTCTGTAGGAAACGCTTTGTAAATAAACCTTTGTGTTTGAGTCTTGGCTAGAGTTAGTCAAGTTGTAAAGTCTTTGTAATAGAGTTATTACAAAGTAGCTTGTAATAGAGTATTACTTATTAGTGAGGGATTAAGAGGTTAATTCCTAGGTTGCATAGATTGTAATCTAAAAGTTACTCAATAGTGAAGTTGAAATCGTACAAGGGTAGTTCGTGGTTTTTAATCCCGTTGAGTTGGGAATTTTCCAAGTAAAATGCCTCTAGTCATTTACTTATTGTTGTGTGCGTGTGTTCCAGTGGAACCGATAGAGAACCTGGTTCTTTATAGAGTTTGGTGGACCCTTATATTCTATCATTTTCTATCAGAGCAGGTTCTTTCTATCAGGTTAACACCTAGAAAGGATCCTCATGACTGCTCCTCCAAACTCCTAAGAAGGCCAGTCTACTTACAGACCACCTAGGTTCAATGGACAGTATTATGGATGGTGGAAAACTAGGATGCACGACTTCATCATGGCTGAAGATTCTGAGCTATGGGATATCATATGTGACGGACCCTTTGTCCCTACCAATAACCTTGGCGACCTAGCTGTAGCCATTCCCAAGACAAGGAAGGAATTCAATGACGTTGATCGAAAGGCCGTAGAAAAGAATTTTCATGCGAAGAAAATTCTTGTTCGTGGAATTGGTCCTGATGAATACAACAGGATATCGACATGTCAGTCAGCCAAGGAAATCTGGGAAGCTATTCAGACAGGTCACGAAGGAACAACACAGGTTAATCAATCCAAGATTAACATGCTAACAACTGAATATGATCTCTTCAGGATGAAATATGATGAATCCATCAAGATATGCATACTCGGTTCACCTCCATCATTAATGAGCTTCACTCTCTTGGTGAAACTATTCCAAGAAACAAGCTTGTCAGGAAAATCCTTAGTATATTGCCCAGTTCTTAGGAAAGCAAAGTGAACGCCATTACGGAGGCGAAGGACTTGTAGACACTGATCATAGATGAACTTGTTGGCAATCTGAAAACATATGAAATGAAGAAGAAGAAGGACAATGAAAGAAGAGAACCCAAAAGAGAGAAGAACCTGGTTCTCAAGACAGACAACAATGATTCAAGTGGTGAGGATGGTGATATGGCTTACTTGACAAGAAGATTCCAGAAGATCGTTCGTAGGAATTGAGGCATTCCAAAAAGGGGAAGTTCTAGCAAGCCAAAATATTATGACCTATGTCATAAATGTGGCAAGCTAGGACACTTCATCAAGGAGTGCTCTCTCCTACAGCAAGATCAGCACCAAAACAACTTTGACAAAGCAGCCAAAAGGAACCCGGTTCCTGATAAATGCTTCAAGAGAAAGAATGCCACTAACGACGTTGTAAAGAAAGCTCTTGCTGCATGGGGAGACTCCTCCAGTGAATCTGAAGAAGAAGATGATCATGGTGATAGTTCAATGATGGCAGTGGAAAGTGAAGCAACTAAGTATGACTCAATCTTTGCCTTGATGGCTTAGTCTGATGATGATGAAGATGACGACGATGATGAGGTAAATGTTTTGGATGTTCAGAGAAATCTGAAATCTCTTTCTCCTAAAAAACTCATGTCTTTGGCAATTGTGTTGATTGATGCTTATCACAGTCTTATAAATGATAAAGATACCTTAACTGTGGAATTAGGAGAAGCAGAACAAACCAGAGATGACTTAGTAATCGTTGTTGTTGACTTTAAGGAAACAATTGAGAACCTGAAGAAAGAGAAGGATGCCATAGATGAAACAATTGCACATATAGAACATGAAAGAGATGATCTAATGGTCACTGTGGTAGACCTAAAAGAGACATTTGAGTGTGTAAGAAAGGGAAAAAAAGTTTTAGCTGAGAGAGTTGCTAACATTGAGCATGAGAGAGATGACCTATTAGTGGTGGTAGTGGACTTGAAGGAAACAATTGGGGAACCTAAAATAGATAGTAGGCCTGACAATTCTCAAAAGAGAAAGGAAGTTACAAGTGAGGCACACATTAGCTTGAAAGTGAGTTAAATTCGGTGAAGTCTAATCTGTGTGTTGAGCTTCAGAAAAATAAACAACTTCATGAAGAACTAGGAAGAGTGAAGAGTGACCTTGAAAAACCACTTAAGTGGACCTGGTCCTCTGATGCTATCACTGCCATGTACACCAATAATGGGGGGAAACATGCAGAGGATCGGGTTCCAAAGGGAAAAGATTCCCTACAACCCTCATAGCAAGTACGTTACTGTACCTGATAATTAGCTTTGCACTCACTGTGGCAACACTGGGCACTTTAAAGAAAACTGTAAGGCCAGATTTTAGCCACAACAGAAAAACAAAATTTTCGCTGAAAAAGTAACTACTTGTAGAGAACCTGGTCCCTCATATAAAAAACCGCATGATGCCTGCTTGGACCAGAAAATCCCTCATTCACCCCTTTCCTCATTACAAGGGAACCCAAACTCGTTTGGGTTCCTAAGTCTAACTCCTGATTTTCTTGTGCAGGGAACAGTGAAAGGAAGCAGCCTAGAATGGTACATGGATAGAGGCTGCTCAAAGCATATGACTGGAAGTACAAATGATTTCCTTTCACTTAAAGCCCTGTAAGGAGGGAGTGTATCCTTTGGAAATGGAAAAAAAAGGATACATTCTAGGAGTTGGAAGGATTGGGAAGTCTCTCTCACACTCAATCAAAAATGTGCACTACGTGAACGGGTTGAAGTACAGCTTGCTAAGTGTTTCCCAGATCTGTGACAAGGGAAACAAAGTGGAATTTGTATAAAAAATATGTACAGTCACAAACCTAGTGACTGGTGAGGTGGTGCTAGTAGCAAAAAGATACAAAAATATCTATGTTGCTGATTTTGAGTCTCTGTAGAATGGTGATCTCAACTGTCTAAGTGCTATTGATGATGATGCTGAATTATGGCATAGGAGGCTGGGTCATGTAAGCTTCACGTTGCTGAACAAATTGGTGAGGAAGGACCTGGTTCGTAGTCTGCCAAAGTCAAGTTTCAAGGACCACAAGTGTGTGATGCATGTGTAAAAGGCAAGCAAGTCAGATCCTCATTCAAGCCCAAAAGGGAAGCCAGTACCTCAAGGCCACTTGATCTTCGTCACACGGATCTATGTGGACCCATGAGGGTGGCAAGCGGGGGAGGAAAGAAATATATCTTTGTTATAGTTGACGATTACTCCAGATTCACCTACACTCTATTTCTCAGAACCAAGGATGAAACCTTTGAAGTATTTGTTTCCTTCGTTAAAAGGATTCAAGTGAAAATGGGTAATAATGTAGCTTGTATTAGGTCTGATCATAGGACAGAGTTCGACAATGCCAAATTTGATGAGTTCTGTACTGAAAATGGTATCACTCACAATGTTTTAGCTTCAAGAACACCTCAACAAAATGGTATTGTGGAGAGGAAGAATAGAACTCTTGAAGACATGGCAAGGACAATGTTGATTGACAGTGGGATCGTAATGAATTTCTGGGCAGAAGCTGTCAATACTGCTTGCTACTTGGTGAATAGGTGCATGATCAGGTCCATTCTGAATAAGACTCCATATGAACTGCTGAATGGAAGGAAGCCCAAGCTGACACATCTAAGGACTTTTGGGTGTAAATGTTTTGTCCTCAACAATGGAAAGGAAGCTCTTGGAAAATTCGATGCCAAAAGTGATGAAGTAATCCTTCTGGGATACTCATTCCAAAGCAAAGTTTACAAAGTATACAACAAAAGGACTCAATGTGTTGAAGAGAGTATACATGTGTTCTTTGATGAATCTCACATCTTCTGTGAGAAGGACAGACGTGTTAACCAAGATGGAGAACCTTTATTTGTTCCACGTGAAATTATTGACATGGCAAATGGAAAAACTGACATGATGAGTCAGGTCAAGGATTCAAATAACGATGGCACAAATGAATCTCTAGCTGACATAGAGGAACCCGGTTCCTCAATCACAACAACTGAAGCTGCAAATAGAGTTGTTGATGCAGTCCAAGGTACTTCACTTGCTGAAGTAAGAAGCGCCCAAGAATCTCAGTCAGACATACCTGGGCCCTCTACCAATGAGGTTTAGGTACCAAATTGGAAGCACAAAAGCTCACATCCTCTTGACAACATAATCACCCCTCTTGACTCAAGAGTTAAAACAAGATCAAAAGCAAGAAACTCACTTGCTTTTTCAGCCTTTCTCTCTCAAATAGAGCCCAAAAACATCAAAGAAGCGTTGAAAGATGCATACTGGATCATAGCCATACAAAAGGAGATGCATCAATTTGAAAGAAACAAGGTATGGCATCTGGTCCCTTGACCTGCAGATCGAACTATCATAAGAACCAGGTGGGTATTCAGGAAAAAACTTGATGAGTTTGGAAATACAACAAAAAACAAGGCAAGGCTTGTAGTTCAAGGCTACAATCAGGAAGAAGGGATCGATTATAATGAAACATTTGCTCCAGTTGCTCGAATGGAAGCCATTAGAATTCTTAATTCCTTTGCATCTCATATGGAGTTCACACTGTTCCAACGGAAGTCAAAAATGCATTTCTAAATCGCTAACTGAAAGAAGAAGTCTATATCAAGAAGCCTCCTGGTTTTGAGTGTCACGAGCATCCTGAGCATGTGTTCAAACTGGACAAGGCATTGTACGGTCTAAAGCAGGCTTCCCGGACATGGTATGAAAGGTTGTCCAAATTCCTTCTAGAAAATGGATTTACAAGAGGGAAAATTGGCAACACTCTTTTTCTGGAGAAACAAGGGAGGAACCTACTCATTGTTCAGGTATACGTTGATAATATCATCTTTGGAGCCACAACTGACTCTCTTTGTGAAGAATTTGCAAAACTCATGGGGAGTGAGTTCGAGATGAGTATGATGAGAGAATTAAATTTCTTCCTAGGACTTCAAGTGAAGCAATCTCAGAAGGGAACATTGATTAGTCAGTAGAAGTACATCAAGGAATTACTGAAAAGGTTTGACACGGAAGCATCAAAAGTCATTGACACCCCTACCCATCTAGACATGGATGAACTTGGTTCCCCTGTAAATCAGACCATGTATAGGGAGATCATAGGGTCACTCCTATATCTTAATGCAAGCAGACCATGCATCGTTTTCAGCGTAGGTCTTTGTGCAAGATTTCAATCCAATCCAAAGGAATCTCATCTGAAGGCTGCCAAGAGAATATTGAGATATCTCAAGGGAATGCAGGACCTGGTTCTCTACTATCCCTCAGGTGACAACCTTGATCTTATTGGGTATGTTGACGCTGATTATGCAGGATATCTGGTGGACAGGAAAAGCACGTATGGAATGGCACATTTCCTAGGTTCTTGCCTAATCTCATGGGGTACGCGGAAACAAAACTCAGTGGCACTCTCAACTACAGAAGCAGAATATGTAGCAGCTGCCTCTTGCTGTGCTTAACTACTGTGGATCAAGCAGCAGTTGGAAGACTTTGGAGTGCTCTCAAATTGTGTGCCTCTCTTATATGATAACACAAGTGCACTCAATATGGCAAAAAATCTGGTTCAACATAAGAGGACCAAGCACATTGATGTACGTCATCATTTTCTCAGAGACAATTTTGAAAAAGGGCTAATATGCATGAAGTTCTGCAGCACTGAAGATCAAATTGCAGATATTTTCACCAAAGCCCTGAGCAAAGAACACTTTGAGAAAAATCGCCTGGCACTGGGGTTGATAAAACCCAATGGAGAACCTGGTCCCTTAATGATTGGCTATGAAATAAATGTTCAGGTAAATTCAGCTAAAAAGTATTTTCTGGCAAAGTCTAACTCGCCTCTATACAGTTACAGGTAGACACGCATGATGATTACAGAGCAAATAGGCAGTTGATACAGTACGCGCTGGTAAAAAGGGCAAGCCTTACAGATGCAAGATTAGTCAGGGAACCTGGTTCTCCTGACAATAGGTTAGTAGTTTCTATGTTCTCTCATGCACAATTTTGAACGGTTAAAACAAGTGCCACATCATCAGTATGTCAGTTACCTTTTCCTTGTGTCCTTTGAACCCAAACGTCTCACCCATTGAGAACCGACCCAACTCCTAAAATTGCCGCCCTTTCTTAGCTGGTCCTCATCCATCATAAGTTCATCTATCACTGTCACAACTCCTCCCATCAAATTTCAAAACCCCATTCTTCTGCCTCTCTTTAAACTGCCAAATCCCTTCTCTGCTTCTTACCATGGCTGAAAATCAAACAACCTCGAGTGTTCCAAGTGACATCCCCATTTAGTCCTCACCTATTGAAACACCGATATTAGACTCCTTACCCCACACCACTGCTAACCAAAACCCTAGGACAGAGTCACCCCCACATTTCGTCTCCTCTCCTACCCACTCGAGTTCTGATTCTCATATGAGTTGCAAAATCTCGACTCCCAAAAGATTTGTAGCCCAGAGCCCTTCTCCCACTTCGCCAGAAAAAGGGGATGAACAGAGTTCTGCTGACAAAGAAGAAAATCAGGAAATTTCAAGCTTGCCTATGAAAAAAGGGTCAAAGGTAGATCTCACTGATAGTTCCGAGAAGTTGGACTCAACAAAGACTGCTCCTGATCTTATGTCCACAGGTAACACTCTTTTCTCTACTGAGTTTTCCATGGATGTACAAGAAAAAGAGGCAATAAAAAACATGTTTTCCATATCTTATGAAGGGGTTGTTATAGAAGGAGGTGATAATCATTTTGGGACTTAGGGGGAAGAGTCTAAGACTGTGAAAGAGGGTAGAGAGCTTGTGCCTGTTGAACAATCAACACAGGACAATACTACTGGGGAACCAAATGAGGGACCTAATTCCTCTCAAGAGTATCTAACTCAGGGGTTGTCTCAAGAGCCCCAGGTCAGTGTTGACCCTGCTCTCTCTCTCTTCATTTTGATGTTGAGCCTTTGTGTGTGGTGATTCCTGAGGAAATATCTATGTCCAGAGAATAAAAAGGCGACAGTGAAGAGGATTCTGATGATATGCCAATTGCTAGCTTGACTAGGCGTAGACCAATGGTTGCTCAAGAGTCTACTCCTAAGCGACGTACTACAAAGTTGCAAAGGAAGGAGGCTCTTGTGTCTGCGCTTAAGAACAACCAAGCTAAGTCAAGGAGAAAAACATTAGTGAAAGATGAGAAAGTTGTGAACGAGAAGATAGTGCCAGTTGTGAATGTGGATGATGAAGTAGAAGAGGAACCTGGCTCCTTGACTAGAAAGCGCTCACAGAAACTTGGTCTCCCCAAGCCTAAAAGGGGATCTTCTGTGTCTGTTGAAAGTCTGAACAAGTCTGATGATTTTGTTGCTAGTGAAACTATGGTGAAAGAATCTGGTGATAAGTTGGTAGAAGAGTTTGCTGCCAGGGTGATGGAAGAATTGGGTGAAAAGTCTGTGAAGTCTGATGAAAAAGGAAAGAATATTTGCAAGTCTGCTAAGAGAAAAGCTGATACGGATGAGGAACCTGGTTCCTCAAAAAAGGCCAGAGTGGGTGATCCAAGGAGTACTGGGAAAGAGAGGTTAAGAAGTCAAAAGGTGCTATGGGGCCGCACATTTGCCCCTGATATCTTGGAGGAGGCTGGTATGAGATAGCTGGTTGAGATCTGTGAGTTCTAACAGTGGACACATTTGTTCACAAATGATGCTCCAATGGTGTATGAAGAGGAAGTTCAAAGTTTCTATGCTGACCTTTTTTAAAGTTGAAGATGATAACATCTGTGTGTTGGTAAATGGAGTTGATATGGTGATGGACTCTGCCTTGTTGGGGTCCAATCTTGGTGTGCCTACTGAAGGGTTGTCTAGTGTTTATGGATTCTGTTCTCAAAATTTTAGAAATGCTATATTAAAGGACATAGCAGTTCAGCAGGGGGAACGGGCTCAGAAGAAGGCCCTACTTCCTGTATACCAACTGCTATTTAAGATGGTAAACAAGGTACTGCTACTTCGAGTTAAGAGAAGATCTATCACCTCTCGTGCAGACCTGTTCCTCATGGAAGCACTGGACAACTTCACTATCATCAATCTGCCTGGAATTATGATAGAGCACATGAACAAAGTGGCAGACTTTAAAGATGGTAATCATGGGCTACCATATAGGTTCCTTCCCACCAAGGTCTTTAAGCACTTCAAGGTTCCTCTGGGACAAGCTAAAGTGGGCACAAAGAAGCAAACCTTCTCCAAAGCTACTCTGGAAAAATGTGAGTGTATCGATAAAATTGGAGGGGTTGGAAGCACTTCTACCATATCTCAGCTGATCAATGCTCAAAACAGTGCTACCTCGGAGATAAGGAAATTGAAAGCAAGGAATGCTATCCTTGAGACTCAGTTAAGTCAGTTGTAGGAGGCACCTGGTTCCAGTTGTTCTCAATGAAAAGAGGTTGCTTGTTTAACAAAAGAGAATGCCGAGCTCAAGAAACAAGTGGAGGACCTGAAAGAGAGACTGCTCAATAAGCAAATGTCAGTAAATGCTCGAATGGATTTAGTCGTCCAAGCCCTCTCTAAGCCATCTCCTTCCAGTGCTCCCTAAATAGTGTCCCCTCATTGTCCAGTCTTTAGTGATCAGTCTATTCCCTCAGTGTCAGTTTTTATGATGATGTTTGTGGTGTTTCTTTTGTTTGTTCAAAACTGTGGATGGTGGTAGTAACATTGACTCTGCTCCTGTTGAAAAATCCAAATTAATCCTAATGCCAGCTTTTCCCTTTTTGCTAACTATGCCTTGTCTTTATGCTCTGTGTTTAGTCATGTTGTGTGCACACAAGTGGCATAAGTTAACTCAAGCTAGACATAGGTTTGCTATATACTTGTTGCTCTTCTTTTTATGATGCCAAAAGGATGAAGATTAATGAGCATTGATTAAAGGGGAATACAGACTCAGGGGGAAACTTGTCTGGGATGTTTAAATTATAAGTTTGTCATCATCAAAAAGGGAAAAATTGATAGGTTACAAGTACCTTACTTTATGTTTTGATGATCTAACAAATTTATTGTCAAGAACCAGATAAGGAACCAGTTACATATCCTCAAGACCTTAAGATCAAAAGGTTTCATCTTGGAATATGCTTCGACTCTTCAGAGTCAGAGGAACAACAGATGGAACAGATAACTATCGTTTCCCGAGAAAACTATACAAGTCAACTGCCCCAGCTGTAAAGTTGCTGTCTGCACACGCTACAGTGCAGAAACAGTGCAGCAGTCAACTTTATGGGGGAGTTTATTACCTACCTTGCTTACATCATTCTAGTTATGTCAAAAATGCATTATTAACATCAAGGAAGGTAAAAACAAATCACTTGTTCACTTAGAGAATTCATCCAAGCACTCTTACGGTCATTGATCATCAAGCAATCAATTCTCAAGTGCATCAAGAACAAAGAACAATACTACTACGGACCAGTTCCCTACAACAAGACATTGTATGTCCTTAGTTGAGTTGTAACTTTATAATAGTTCTTAAACTGTATTTCCTACTTAGCTTGTTTAGAAGTATTCTGTAGGAAACTCTTTGTAAACCTTAAACCTTTATGTTTGAGTCTTGGCTAGAGTTAGTCGAGTTATAAAGTCTTTGTAATAAGTTATTACAAAGTGGCTTGTAATAGAGTATTAAAAGTTAGTGAGGAATTAAGAGGTTAATTCCTAGGTTGCATAGGTTGTAATCTAAAAGTTACTCAGTAGTGAAGTTGAAATCCTACAAGGGTAGGTCGTGGTTTTTAATCCCGTTGAGCTGGAAATTTTCCACGTAAAATTCCTCTAGTCATTTACTTACGATTGTGTACGTGTGTTCCAGTGGAACCGATAGAGAACCTGGTTCTCTATAGAGTTTGGTGGACCCTTATATTCTATCAGCTGCCTTCCGAGCCGTTCTGCAGCAGCTGGCGTCTCCCTTATATTATATGTTTTTTCTCTGTCTATTTCATTTCAGACAATAGGCTAGTGTTCTTTTGTATATTCTACTAGATTGCCCACATACTTATGACACCAGGTCTTGGAACACACACTAGTAGATTATGATTTTGGATTTGTTTACATGATTAAGATTTGTACTCGTTTGCTCCCGTTTAATTATGTCACCTTTGCAAATTTCTAAATCTTTTAAACAAATGAGGAAATGTTATCCACTTAGTAATTTATTTAAATAGGAAACCATTAGTTTGATCAGTGTTGGCTTGCCTAACAATAGTGTTGGGCACCATCGCGGCTTAAGATGGAATTGGGTCGTGACAAAAATTTTCGATGAAAAAGCCTTTGTAGGTAATTATTAGCTGCGAAATTCTAAAATCCCCAGGTATGTTACTTGCGAATTTTGAATCCGCATATAAATTACCTGGAGTTTAAATTCGCATGTAAATTACTTGCGGATTTTTTCATAGAAAATTCTAAATATTCGCATGAAAGTTTTGGTAAAAAATTAATGAAATTAGGAGTTTTCTTGCGGATTTTGATAGGGAAATAGCTGTAAATAAATCCCCATGAAGTCATGAAAATTCTCAGGTGTATGTGTCGAAATATTTTTTATTCATTCAACGAAAAAGGTCCAAATATACCCCTGAACAATGTAAAATGGTTCACATTTGCCTTTCGTTAATAGTTGGGGGCAAATATACCCTTCCCGTTACTAAAATGGGTCATATTTACCCTTATTTCAAATGAAAAATTATTAAGTACTAATTATCACCAAGTTTTGCTACGTCCACTTTTATTTTATTTTAAAGTATTTTTTAATAATAGATCATCTTCTTCACCATCGAAAATTCTCTTGGAAAAATCACTTCCCAAGCTCAATCACCATTTT
This sequence comes from Nicotiana otophora, assembly GCA_000715115.1. NCBI lineage: Eukaryota > Viridiplantae > Streptophyta > Magnoliopsida > Solanales > Solanaceae > Nicotiana > Nicotiana otophora. The sequence continues at coordinate 12,969 of AWOL01S0011119.1, read as the reverse complement.
TCAAAATTAAAACTACTCCTCACACACTGCTGGTCATATAATTTATTTCACTATGTAAAATAATTCTCATCAAAACCCACCAATCTATTTTCTTTCTCTTCATTTATCATCTCAAATTTCACCATTTTTATAACCAAATATATATTCCAACCAAAGAAAATCCAAACCGTTAATAATGGTAGATAGCAATTTAGCACTCATTCAACTAGTGTTTAACATAACTTGTAACATTTTGATTATGAAAATGGTGAAATTTGGTCATCCAATTTAAACACTCTGCAACTAACCAAACCCACTATTCTGTTTTCCTTTTTCTTCATCTCATCATCTCAAAATACACAATTTTGATAACCAAAGTTTCAGTTCAATAAAAAAATCCAATTTTAGGAGGGGAGGTACTTGCCAGGTGCTATGTTTCTAGGGGCGATTTCAGGTAACACGAAAGCATAATTATTTTTCAGATTCGTGCAAATAGATTTTTTTTTACTGGGAAAGGAGAAATTTAGCAATACAAGAGGTGTTAAAGGGAGTGGTAAGAATTTAAGGCTACAAAGGAAGAAGTTTGGATTTGAACAGGAATGAAAGCTTGAAAACGTTTACCACATTGTTACTGACCAAAAAGTTTTCTCTTTATCGTTTTGGTTCTTTTCAAAAGGGGAAGAGAGTAATGGGGAGACAAAGGAGCGCATATATACTTTTCGTATATACTATATAACATCCCCATGCCACCACGGTCAAGATTCTGGGGCACTCATTACTAATTAGTAGTTTTCAGAATGTACATGTAATCCACAACCCCACCCCCGTAATATTCAGGTTCTTTATAATTTAAATTCTTATTATTTTTAAATTCCTAATTGTTAAATTTATTACATTAAACCAAGCCCATTATTGACACGCTCTTCGAGTATGCCCAGTTTATAAAGTGGACAAGTTTTCAAGTCTCGGCCGATGTGGGACAAGAATGTCCCAACTCCACTTCCTATACTATTTACTTACTAATGCTTACCTCTCTTTTTTTATATTGTAAAATGATATACTCCATCCGTTTACGTTAACCTATTTCCTTTTTAGTCCATGCCAAATCTTATTTGGAAATAATTTATCTTTATACAATGATTTTCTCACGACCCAATTCCATCTTAGGCCGTGATGGCGTCCAACACCATTGTTAGGCAAGTCAACACTAACCAAACTAATGGTTTTCCGTTTAAATAAATTACTAAGTGGATAATATTTTCTCATTTGTTTAAAAGATTTAGAAATTTTCAAAGGTGGCATAATTAAACAGAAGCAAACGAGTACAAATTGTGATTATATAAACAAATCCAAAATCGTAAGTCTATTAGTGTGTGCCAAGACCTGGTGTCACAAGTATGTAGGCAATCTAGTAGAATATACAAAAGAACACTAACCTACTATCTGAAATGAAATAGACAGAAACAAAATAAAATATAAGGGAGATTCCAGCTGCTGCAGAACGACTCGGAAAGCAGCTCACCGTGAAGTCTCAAGATGGGGATCAAATCTGCGCACCAGGCTGGTAACCAGATGCACCTGCCTCAGATCCTGTACAATTAAGTACATAAGTGTAGCGTAAGTACATAAATAATATGTACCCAGTAAGTATTTAGCCTAATCTCGAAGAAATAGTGACGAGGGGTTAACTCCGACACTTACTAGGGCCAATAACATGATAATAAGAAATTCTAATTAAGCATGATGTACAACAATAGGACTCAGAACAAGAAATAACTGAGCAAGTCTTCAGAAATATTTAAGAGCTTGAATCACTTCCTTCCTTTAAAACATATGATCACACAAACAATGAATTTATACTGATTATGCACGATAGTCTATTGGCCAAGGACTGAATGTCCAAAGCTAGTGGCCTCTCCTCTGCTGAAATGAATGCCAAGCTACCCATGCTCTCTGCCTTCCTGCTCAAGGCATCCGCGACTACATTCGCCTTGCCTGGATGATAAAGAATAATGATGTCATAGTCCTTTAGTAACTCAAGCCATCTACGCTGCCTCAAATTGAGATCCCTTTGCTTGAACAAGTGTTGCAAACTATGGTAATTAGTGTAAACCTCACAAGGCACCCCATATAGATAATGCCTCCAGATCTTAAGAGCATGAACAATCGCGGCCAACTCCAAATCGTACACATGAAAATTCTTCTCATGGTGCTTCAGCTGACGTGAAGCATATGCAATAACTCGCCCCTCCTGCATCACAACCCAAGACAACGCGTGAAGCATCGCAATACACCATATACATCCCCAAACTGGAACGCAACAGTAGAACTGGTGTTGTACTCAAAGCTGTCTTGAGCTTCTGAAAGCTCGCCTCACAATCATCGGTCCAACAGAACGGAGCACCCTTCTAGGTCAATCTAGTCAAAGGTGCTACAACAGATGAAAAGCCCTCTACAAATCGGCGATAATAACCTGTTAGCCCCAAGAAACTCCTGATCTCAGTCGCCGAAGTAGGACGAGGACAACTCTGAACCGCCTCAATCTTCTTGGGATCCACCTTAATACCCTCACATGATACCACATGCCCCAAGAATGCCACAGAATCTAACCAAAACTCACATTTGGAGAACTTAGCATATAGCTTATGTTCCCTCAAGGTCTGAAGCACCGCTCTCAAATGCTGCTCATGCTCCTCCATGCTACGTGAGTAAATCAAGATGTCATTAATGAAGACAATAACAATGGAATCGATATAAGTCCTTAATACCCTGTTCATCAAATCCATAAATGTCGCTGGGGCATTAGTTTGGCCGAAGTACTTCACTAGAAACTCATAATGGCCATATCTAGTACGGAAGGCAGTCTTCGGCACATCTGAGTCCCGAATCTTAAATTGATGGTATCCCGATCTTAAGTCGATCTTAGAAAATACCCTAGCACCCTGCAACTGGTCAAACAAATCATCAATACGTGGCAACATGTACTTGTTCTTAATGGTTACTTTGTTCAACTGGCGGTAATCTATGCACATTCGCATAGTTCCATCCTTCTTCTTCACAAATAATACTGGTGCACCCCAAGGTGATACACTCAGCCTGACGAACCCTTTTGCTAGAAACTCCTCAAGATGTTCCTTTAACTTTTTCAATTCTTTCGGAGCCATACGATATGGTGGGATGGATATAGGCTGAGCACTTGGAGCCAAGTCAATACAGAAATCAATATCACGATCTGGTGGCATGCCTGGAAGGTCAGAAGGAAACACATCGACGAACTCCCGGACTACTGGCACTGAATCTATCATCGGAGACTCTGCGGTGGTATCCCGAACATAGGTTAGATAAGCCAAACAACCCTTCTCGACCATATGTCAAGCCTTTAGAAAAGAGATAACTCGACTAGATGTACTGACAGATGAACCCTTCCATTCCAATCTAGGCAACTCTGGCACTGTTAAGGTAACAATATTAGCATGGCAATCAAGGATGGCGTGGTATGGGGATAACCAGTCCGTGCCTAGGATGACCTCAAAGTCGGTCATATCAAGTAACAGAAGGTCCGCTCTAGTCTCGTAACCACAGAATGTAACCATACATGACCGATAGATCTGATCCACAACCATAGAATTGCCTACATGAGTGGATACATAAATAGGAGTACCCATGGACTCACGAGGAATATCCATGAAATGAGAAAACAGAGAAGATACATATGAATAGGTAGATCCTGGATCAAATAACATCGAAGCATCCCTACAGTAGACAAAAATAATACCTGTGAGCACAACATCTAAGGCCACTGCATCTAGTCTGGCCAGAAAAGCATAGAATCTAGCTAAAGCGCCGGCTGGCTGGCCTCCACCTGATTGAACAATAGATGACAGACCTCCCCCTACCTGGCCTTCGCCTCTAGGACGGCCCCTACCCGCCTGTCCTCCACCTCTAGGCGGTCGGACAACTGGTGCTGCAATCATGGGCTGATGACCCTGCTGTACTGCCTTGCCTCGAAGTCTGCAACAGTTTCTCTTCATGTGACCCGTATCTACACACTCGTAACAACCTCTCGGTACCATAGACTACTGCCCCGAAGTTTGACCTTGATGGCCTGAATACCCACTAGAAGAACCCTGGATGGCTGGTGGGCGGTATGAACTCTCTGGCATGGCACTGAAATAGGCACTGGAAGAACCTTGATGAGCTGATGGGCGATAAGAACTCTCTGTCATAGCACTAAAATAGGGTTGTGCTGGAGCACCCCGAGGAGGTGGTGGTGCTGGATATGTGGGCCTTCTAGGCTGACCCCTCCCAAACTGACCTCTGCTCCTAGCCGGGGCACCTCTAAACTCTCCAGAGAAACGAGTCCTCTTGTCCCGCTGCATCTACTCTCTACCCCCCCTGGCGGTAGCCCTCAATCCTCTGAGCAATCTCTACTACTAGCTGATAATCAGTACCCATCTCAACCTCCCGGGAAATACTAGCCCGAATACCGGGGTGCAACCCCGCAACAAATCTCTACACTCTCTCTGCGTCGGCATGAAGTATCATAAGTGCATGGAGAGACAGCTCAGAGAATTTCGCCTCATAATCGGTCACTGACATCTGACCATGCTCAAGCTGCTCGAACTGACCTCGCAACTCTTCCCTCTGAGAGGGTGGAATATACCTATCCAAGAAAAGCTGTGTAAACTGGTCCTAAGTCATGGGAGGAGAACCCGCTGGTCTGCCAAGAATATGAGACTGCCACCATCTACGGGCCCTGCCCTCCAGCTGGAAAGTAGTGAAATCCACCCCATGGGACTCTAATATCCTCATGTTGTGCAGTTTGTCCCTATACCAATCAATGAAGTCCTGGGGATCCTCATACTGCTTGCCCCCGAAGATAGGAGGGTGTAACCTAGCCCATCTGTCCAATAGCTTCTACGGATCGCCGTCTGTAACTGGTCTAGGTTCAGGTGCAACCGCTGCAACTGGCTGGGCTCCGCCCACGGGTAGTGTACCCGGAGTCTGATATACTGCAGCTGCATGCCTCGGAGCCTGGGAAATAGGGGTCTGCGCTCCCCCTCCCACTTGAGATGTGACTGGGTCTGCTGGAAATAAACCAGCCTGAGTCGTAGTGTCCATGAACTACAGCATACGACCCATGACCTCCTGAAAACCCAGTGCTGACATGAAATTTAATGGGGCTGGCTCTGTGGCGAGCACCTCGCCCTGCTCCTTAACGATGGTATCCTCTACTGGATCCGCTGGTAGTGCTATCGGGGCAGCTCTGGGATGCTCTCGTCCCCTACCTTGGGCCGGTGCCCTCCCTTGGCCTCTTCCTCGGCCTCTAGCAACGGGGGGAGCAGCTTCTCCCGAGTCTGGAATGTCCGCTGTACGCATCCTTACCATCTGTGAGAGAATGAGAGAAAGGGTTTTAGTATACCACCAACTGCACGATAGGTGATGAATAAAGAGTAGTTTCCTAACACCCTATAGCCTCTCGAACATAAGTACGAATGTCTCCGCATCGATCCACAAGACCCTACTAGGTCTGTCCAAAACTAGTGAGACCTACGTGAACCTAGTGCTATGATACCATATTGTCACGACCCAATTCCATCTTAGGCCGTGATGGCACCCAACACTATTGTTAGGCAAGCCAACACTGATCAAACTAATGGTTTCCAATTTAAATAAATTACTAAGTGGATAACAATTCCTTATTTGTTTAAAAGATTTAGAAATTTGCAAGGGTGACATAATTAAACGGAAGCAAACGAGTACAAATCATGATCATGTAAACAAATCCAAAATCGTAAGTCTACTAGTGTGTGTGTCAAGACCTGGTGTCATCAGTATGTAGGAAATCTAGTAGAATATACAAAGGAACACTAGCCTACTGTCTGAAATGAAATAGACAAAAACAAAATAAAACATAGAGGAGACTCCAGCTACTGCAGAACGGCTCGGAAGGCAGCTCACTGTGAAGTCTCGAGATGGGGATCAAATCTGCGTACCAGACTGGTAACCAAATGCACCTGCCTCAGATCCTGTACAATTTAGTATAGAAGTGTAGCGTGAGTACATAAATAATATGTACCCAGTAAGTATCTAGCCTAACCTCGTAGTAGTGACGAGGGGTCGACTCCGACACTTACTAGGGCCAATAACATGATAAAAAGAAATTCTAATTAAGCATGATGTACAACAATAAGACTCAGAACAAGAAATAACTGAGCAAGTCTTCGGAAATATTTAAGAGCTTGAATCACTTCCTTCCTTCAAAACATATGATCACACAAACAATGAATTTATACCGATTATGAAAGGAACTTCCAATTTTATTATCACACATGAATACAACCGAGGACGTTCGGCCCGATCCAACATAAATGTAAATTGTGCACTGCCGAGGGTCGAACGGCGCGAACCATAGATGCATCTATTACCCCGCTCGCGAGTCATACATACGACGCGGTCAAATATAAATTTATCAATAAATCATAACCCTTCCTTGATTCTTTTCAAAATAAAGACAATTCGACTTGAAGCTTTTAAATTCTTAAAAATCCTCAATTCAGTTCCATTTGATACGGTTAACAAATATGATCAAATAACGGTGTCCACAAGCATGGTGTAAACCTAAAACTACCCGGACATTAACAGGAATAATAGCTACGTACGGATTCTCGTCACTTCATGCGTACGTAGCCCCTACAAATAACAACATATATTAAATAAGTTCACCTATGGGGTAAGTTCCCCCTTACTAGGTTAGAAAAGAGACTTACCTCGTCTCAAAGCTTACTTCCCAATTCAAAAATGCGCTCAAACCTCCAAATTTGATGCCAAACGACTCGGAACAAGCCAAACATAGTATAAATCGATCAATCTATTGCTCAGAAGTTCATATCTCCACTATTAAAGTGATTACCCAACCAAAATTGCAAGATTCCTAAAATTCACCCCGAGCCCGCACACCCAGATTCCGGAAATGTTTGAAGAACGTTGTTACCCATAACCTTAGGAACATAATATATGATTTTTACTAAGTTTCGTAATCATTTTCGTGGTAAAACCTCATTTTATTAAACCCTAGGTTTTTCATCTCAACCCATGATTTCTACCAATTTTCATGTGTAAATCTACCCATAACATATGTGCTAAACTCATATTTAGAAGAAATTACTTACCTCACAAAGCTAGGTCGAAATCCCCTCCTTAGAAGCTCTCAAATCGCCCAAGAGTGGAAGAAAATGTGATAAAAATGGTCCTAACCCGTAATAAATGAGGCTCACTGCCTCCAGCAGTTTCCGCACCTGCGGTCATAGGGTCGCACATGCGTCCTCGCTTCTACGGACAAGGGTCCGCTTCTGCGAAATTCACTGGGCCGCCTGGGATCGCTTTTGCGAACGGGTACCCGCTTCTGTGGTCCTGCTTCTGCGGAGGATGGGCCGTATCTACGGAACCTGGGCTGCCCTCCTTTGGCCGCTTCTGCGAGGCTTGGCCCGCACCTGCGAGCTCGCACCTGCGGCTGACCAAGCGCAGGTGCAGTTTTGACAGATCTGGTGCATCAGCTGTTGCTCCAAATACTCATCTTGGTCCGAGCCTTGTCCGATTGACACTCGGGGCCCCGGGGCCCCGCCCGAACATACCAACAAGCTTAGAATTATAAAATGAACTCACTCGAACTCTCGGAATGCCCGAAACAACACTAAAACTATGAATCGCACCCCAAAACCAATTAAATCAAACTTAAGAACTTCAAGTCCTTCAATTTACTTCCAATGCGCCAAAACGTACTTAAACTATTCGGAATGACACCAAATTTTACGTACAAGTCTTAATGACATTACGGAATTATTTTTGGTCTCGAAATTCTGTTTGGACCTCGATAACATTAGAACCCGCTCCAATCCAAATTTAAAGAACTTTTAAAACCTTCAAGAACCAACTTTCACTATTAGGTGCCGAAACGCTCCCGGGTCATCCAAAACCTGATCCGAACATATTCCCAAGTTAGAAATCATCATACGAACCTATTGGAACTGTCAAATCCCTATTCCGAGGTTGTTTACTCAAAATATTGACCGAAGCCAAACTTGGCGTTTTAAGCCAACCTTAAGGAACCAAGTGTTCCGATTTCAATCCGAACCCTTCCAAATCCCGAACTAACCATTCCCGCAAGTCATAAAACAGTAAAAACATGCACGAGAAGTCTTATTTAGAGGAACGTGATTCTGAAAAAAAATAACCGGTCGGATCGTTACAGATTTATAGCTTAATTGTTACATCATAAGTACAAAAGTCTTTTCTATTTTCTTAAACTCCGTGTCCAGTCAAATTAGTTCACATAAATTGAATCGGAGGGAGAATTAGTTAAGAATCCCATAAAAATATGAAACACTCTTCTCCAAGTTATAGCAAATTACGTTTATATTAATTTTAATTTTAATATATTCTTAGTTATTTTTTTAAAAATTTCATTTATATTTATTTAATAACATATTTATTTTTTTACATAAAAAATACATAAATTAACAAGATTTACACACATTGTGCATGATAATTAGTAAGCATTATTTCGCTAATCATAATAAATTATATATGATTAAGTTATTTTAATAATGGTAGGGTTTAATCAATAGATGATGTTAAAAAGTTGAATCATAAGATCGATATTAAGTTTCAATACTGAGAATCTCGAACAATATTATTTTATACATACTATAATTAAAATTTTATATTATAATATACATGTGAAAAATGAAATACATAAGATAGAATGTAAATAAAAATTAGTTACATTTTTATAAATGTAACATAATTTTTCTCTGGTTAGAAATTAAACTAACTTTTCAATCATTTAGTTATATTTATTATATTTTAAAAAGATATTAACTGAAATATGTCAAATGTAGTCGTATCCTAGCTTTATTATGTCCTTTAGATCAACAATATTAAATATTTAATTCTCAAAATATCTAGCTTTGTGATAATTATTTTGTTATTAAATTTGCCGAAAAAAGTAATAACCGAATATGTTATGCTTAATGACTTATTATAATGTTCAATCCAAACTTATATACATTATTAAGTTTTATAATGGATCAACATTTTTACATTTACCTACACATATATAAATCACCAAAATATAATAGATAAAATCAATTCCTATGGATATTTTTTACATATTAAGTTTTTGTAACTTTCAGGAAAAATATAATTTTTAAATTTAAAAATAACATCTTCTTAAATATGTAGTTATAAAATTCTCAGGTAAATTATCAAGCATTATATATCAAACTAAAACAACAACAATAAACTTTTTTATCTAAATCCTCAGAACAAATCCCCAATCAAAATTATATCATGAAATACTCAAGTAAATTCTCAAAAATTAATTTCCGCCTAAAACCATACAAATAATCCTAGTTAATTTCTTATGTAATAAACTTTCTAGGCAAATCCCAAGCTATATCACCAAGAATAAATTTTTAGCAAACATTACAATAAAATATCTCTATGTAATTCCCCCAAATAAGCAAATCCCCCAAGAAAAAGATTCTAACTAAATTCACATCAAAAGAATCTCTAGATAATTTTTCACGTAAGAAAATTTCCAAGTAAATTCCCAAAAAATATTCCTAACTAAATCCGCAACAATAATATCCCCAGTAAATTCCCCAGCTTAGAGAATCCCCAAGAACAAATCCCATGGTAAATTGGCAGCAATAATATCCCCGGGTAATTTCCCGAATTAGCAAATCCCTAGATAAATCCTCCAAAAAATATCCCCAACTAAATTCGCATGTAGAGTTACGTAGGAATTTTCCTTCTGATTAACATAGGATTTGTTTTTCCATTTTTTTTATTTTTTAAATGCGGATTTTCTTACAGAAATGTACTTGCCGATTTGTTCCCCTGGGTAACATTTTGGTGCATAATGGCGCCAAAGTTACCTACGGAGTTTCCTGAAAATATTTTTCGTAAGTAAAATATATTAAATTTAGGATTTTTTATATTTCCCATGAACATCCTGTAACAACCCGGCCAGTCATTTTAAGTGTATTAACCCCGATCCCCTATTTACTGTTTCCTCCGTACTCTTTTTTGCTTATGTGATTGGCCAGGAGGTTTTGATTTTGGGTTTCGGAGCGTTTTGGGACACTTAGTCCCTAAAACAGGAACTTAAGTCTTAGGATTTTAACGGTAGTGGAAACTATGTGAACACGACACCAGAATGGAGGTTCGTCGGTTCCGTTAGCTTCGTTGGGTGATTTTGAACTTAGGGGCATGTCCGGATTATGTTTTGGAGGTCTGTAGCTCATTTAGGCTTGAAATGGCGAAAATCAATTTTTTGGAGATTTTGATAGGTAGTGGACATTTTGATACCGGGGTCGAATTCTGATTCCGGAAGTTGAAGTAGGTCCGTAATATTGAATATAACTTGTGTGCAAAATTTGGGGTCAATCGGACATGGTTTGGTTGGTTTCGGCATCGGTTGTCAAATTTGGAAGTTTCAAGTTCTTAAGTTTGAATCGGAGGATGATTTGTAATTTAGCGTTATTTGATATGGTTTGAGGGCTCGACTAAGTTCGTATGGTGTTTTAGGATTTATTGGTATGTTTGGTTGAGGTCCCGGGGGCCTCGGGTGTGTTTCAGATGTTTAACGGATTGAATTTGGACTTAGGCTAGTTGCTGAAGATTTTCTGGTTTCTGGTGTTTTCGCACCTGCAGAGGGGAGACCACAGGTGCGGGATCGCATGTACGAAGGAGGAGACCGCAGATGCGGGCAAGAAGGAGCTGGGCAGGAACCGCAAGTGCGAAGATTTTCCCACACCTGTGAGAGTCGCAGATGCGGGCAGTTGGGCGCAAGTGCGAGGGGAAGCCGCATGTGCGATGCATTTCCGCACCTGCGATAGTCGCAGATGCGGTCGCATAGCCGCGGGAGCGGAACCTATGATTCTAAGTGGAATCCGCACCTGTGATGGTATTTTTGCAGGTGCGGCGTCACAGATGCGACAGAGAGTCCGCAGGTTCGAGATTTCTGGACAAAACACTTAAATGCAAAGGTTCGTGATTTTTGCTCATTTTCAACATTTTGAACTCGGGTTTGGCGATATCTTGGGAGCATTTTGAGGGGTTTATTGAGGTAAGTCCCTTGTGCTTATTTTTTATCAATTATCTTGCTTCCTCATTTATTTTCCCACCTAGTTAGTGTGTATCTAAGGTGGAAATTGGGAGTTGAAGGCTAGGGATTTGAAGAGTTTGATTTGGGGTTTTGAGTGGCCATTTGAGATCGGATTTTGATAAATTTAGTATGGTTGGACTCGTGAGTGAATGGGATTTCGGATTTTGTGCTTTTTTCCTGATTCCGAGAGGTGGGCCCGGGTCGACGTTTTAGGGCGAATTTTGGAATTTTTGTTTAAGTATTGATTTCGTTAGTTAGATGAGCCTATTATAGTTGTATTTATAATATGTATTGTCACGACCCAAAATCCCACCACAGGAGTCGTGATGGCACCTAGTCTCTAAGACTAGGTAAGCCAGTTTTTATTACATTTTGAAGCCAGTTTTTTTAATTAAATAAGTAACCAAAAGTAACAACGGAATACATGGAATGATCATGAGGACCGAATATACAATACTGTTTGATTACAAATTAACAGTACAATGAAATAAAAAGACTCCAAGGGACTGCGACGGCCAAGCAACTCTACCTTGAATCCTTACGATCACACTTTAACTCTGCTCAAGTCCGATATCTCCAATACCTGGCTCTGCACAAAAATGTGTAGAAGTGTAGTATGAGTACGCCACGGTCGGTACCCACTAAGTATCAAGACTAACCTCAATGGAGTAGAGACGAGGTACAGTCAAGACACTCACTAGTCGAATAACCTGTGCAATGTAATATACAAAATACTAGGAAACATATAGCAATAAGGGTAGGATAAAATAACCAATGGTATGCGCAGCAACACAACAAGAATACCATAAATATCACTCAACAATTAAAAAATACATGTACGCCCAAATAATTTTAAGTTTTTAAAATAAATATCCTTCACATATAATTCTTCCAAATAACTCTCCTTCAAATGTAGTTTTTCTCAAATAATTATTTTTCAAATATAATTCTTTTAATAAATCTTTTCAAATATAATTTCCTCAAATAAGTATCTTTCAAATACAATTTTTTCATATAATTCTTTTTGAATAAAAATCCTTCCAAATAAATATTTTGAATATAATTCTTTCGATTAAAAAGTCACCATGTGACACCTCATTTCATAATCATAAAAATGCGGGTCTCAACCCATTTTCATATTTTTCGCAAACATGGGTCTCAGCACATTTTCATATTTCCACGGCACTTCGTGCCCATAATTTAAATCATCATATTTTTCCGGCACCCCGTGCCCTCATTTCATATCACAACTGCACGGATAATTCACGTGCCAAATATCATTATCAATGCATATAAGATCCACACGATCAATTTGTTTTCGATAGAGAAAGTTTAAAATCAAGTAAGAAAATCAACAAAGAAATGAATTTATTTTAGAAATTATTTGGGTGAAGAAAATAACATTTCAATTAAAATGAAGCACCGATAGTTGCTGATTTGGATGTAAACCTATAAGAACTAAAGCACATACCAATTTCTTTTATTCAAAACAACTTAACCTTGAAAACTAATAAAAACTAGAACCACAAATCCTCAGAGTCTCGTACAAGAGCCAAAGCCAACACATTACAACGAGGGATACAAACACATAATAGAATCAAATATTACATCACAGAAGAACACAACAATTTACCTATCACCGAAATACAAGCATAACCGAAGACAAGTGCAACCACAGAGAATGTCAACAAAGGCGCTCCCGAGATACCGTCTCGTAGTCCCAAAAGTAAATGTGCAACAACAACAATGCCCCCAGGCCATCACAAGTCATCACAATTTAATCCCCGACATAGCCCACCTTGTCTCGCCACATGTGC
>AWOL01S0011114.1:0-10002 GCA_000715115.1 Nicotiana otophora | reverse complement strand
CGTTCACGTAAGAGGATGCTTGGGCAGAAGTTTAAAGTACTCTATTTCGAGGGTTTCAATCGTTTTTACATTTTGGGAGCTATGGAGTTCAGATTGAGGTGATTCTTGAAGCAATTTTTACCATATTAATTGTGGTAAGTGTTCTCTACTCGGTTTTGGTTATATTTCATGAATCTATCTTCGTTTTTGGTAATGGGATTATGAATGTTAAAGAGGAAATTGAGGGTTTTGTCCTAAAGTTTCATAATGTGAATTATTGAGTTTTGAACATCTAATTGGAGTCGGATTTGAGTGAAATAAGTGGGGTTGGACTCGTAATTGAATGGGTTTTTGGATTTTATAAATTTTGTCGGATTCCGAGGTGCTGGCCCGAGTTGGGTTTTTGGCCAGTTTTGGGCTTTTTGATTCAAGATTTGATCTTTTTCGATTGGGATTGGTTCCTTTAGAATTGCTTGATGTAATTGAGTTGTTTTTGGTTAGTTTCGGTCCGTTCGGAGATTGAAACGTGCGGGATGGAATCTTTGGAGCATCGTTTGACTTGCTCGGCATTGGTATTGGCTTGTTCGAGGTAAGTAACTCTTCTAAACTTAGTGCTGGGGGTACGAAACCCCGAATTATGTGTTATGTGATTGGTATTGAGGTGACGCACATGCTAGGTGATGGGCGTGTGGGTGTGCACCCTATGAATTGTGACTCCGTTATTTCCATGGCACTGTATAGTGACCCTATTTTGTTGATATATGTGTTATACCATGTGATAAAGTAATTGAGTTGTCAATCATGCTAAATATCATGTTTAGGCTTTATGCTGATATTGTTAGGACCCATAGTGGTCGTTTCTTGCTGTCATCTCACTGATTTCATTGATATATCGTACTCAGTCTTATTCATGCATTCATATCATATCTCAGTCTCAGTTGTTGTTTATTGATACATCATATCATTGTTGTCGGGCTAGTTTCATGACATTGTGAGCCCGTGAGTGAGACTGGAGAGATTAATGACTGAGTGAGGCCGAGGGCTTGAGTGAGAGTGATATTTTGGGATCGGGCTGCACGCCGCAGCATATTATATTGATTATATTTTATATGGATCGGGTTGCACGCTGCAACGAGCCTTATGGCTATTTATATATTATGGGATCGGGCTGTACGTTGTAGCGATATAGCGCTTGAGCTAAAATGAGCTCCTACGGAGTCTGCACACCCCCAGTGAGCGCAGTCGACTATATATATATATGGATCGGCTGCACGCCGTAGTGGGTATTGTACAGCGCTGAGTGATTGAGTGTGCTGAGCATTGAGCATAGAGAGAGAGGATGCGAGACAGTGAGATTGAGTATTCTGAGAGTGTGAGTACATGATTCATCTCTGAGATACATGGCATTGGCATGCACACATGATATACAGGCATAGAGATACATTTTTTTCTCATGTTGTACGGTATCACGTCATTCATGACTTTTTACACACATTGATATGTGGGCATAGAGAGATATTTCATACTTTTTATCTGGAAAGAAAATGAAACATCTTATTTATTGTGGAAAGGATATTTGGAAAAATCACAGTTTTCAAACTTACTCGTATTTTGGCTTTTTCGGTAAAAGATTTGGGTTTTCACTGAGATACTTGAAAGGAAACGCTTATTTTTCTGGAACTGTGAATGAACTGAGCCTTTTATCTCTCTGAGATACTCTTTTGTTACTTGTATTATGTTGTTATGAACTGTTGTGGAATATTTGTGTTGGACCCGATCTTTTTGTTAGCTCATCACTACTTTCAACCTAAGGTTAGGTTTGTTACTTATTGAGTACATGGGGTCGGTTGTACATATATTATACTTCTGCACCTTACGTGCAGATGTTGCTGTGTTCGATGGGAGCTGGATTGAAGATGTACCTGCGTCCCGGTTGTAGCTGCCTCTTGTTCGTGGTAGCTTTAGATCTATAAAACTCTATTTATGTACTTTTCAAATAGACTATGATTTGTAAACTCTATTCTTAGAAGCTCATGATTTGTACTACCAGTTCTTGGGGAATGTATAAGATTAAGATAATTCTTTACTTAAATTGCTTTATTAATTGTTATTGGAATTGGTTAGTGGTTAAGTGGCTTACCTAGCGGGTGGGTTAGGTGCCATCACGACTAGTCGGATTTTGGGTCGTGACAAGGTGGTATCAGAGCTCTAGATACGTAGGTTCTATAAGTCATGAGCAAGTATCTAGTAGAGTCTTGCAGATCGATATGATGACGTCCATAACTATCTTCGAGAGGCTACAGGACATTTAGGATATACTTCCCATCTTTCTTTCCTTATCGTGCGACAGTGATTCAGCTTGAAGCGTAACTCTTTGAATTCCTTCCACGCATTCGTATGCGCACATGAGCGCTCGGTATCAGTTGTGCATCGCCGTCTTGTGATTCCATGGTTGAGGTGCGAGATGTGATTTTGGCATGCTGATGATGGGCTAGTATGGAGGACTTGAGGCCGGGTTTTGACTGTAGCTTGAGCCCGAAGATTTTGATTATGTGAGCATATGCTTTTGGATTTATACGCCCGGTAGTGTCCCTATGAGTGGAATTTATGGCTCGATGAGCGGTAGAATGGCTATGTGGTGAGTATGATGTGACGGCGGGATATGTTCAGATTGTTCGAATATGATGAGAAGAGTTTACTTGTGATGTAGCAAAGACTACTGGGTGATTGATTTCTGTCTTGATTTGGCATATGGTCTCGAGTTATGGGTGTGTTGAGGGATCTCTCATGTTGTTGAGTTGTGGAGTGAAGTAGTTTCTCATGTCTTGTTGATGAGTTCAGAATCGAGAAGATTAAGTGATTGCGTAGTAGTCGTGATTGTGGAAGGATATAGAGAGATGTCAGTTTGAGGCAAAGTAGGTGGGTTATCCCCTGCGAGGTGTCCTGAGGTTGTGTGATCCCTAAGATATTTTGTAAAGAGTTCCCTTTTACCAGTGAATGATATATGTTGCAATTTGAGTTTGGATTGTTTGTGGAAGTTGGCTTGACTATTACAAGGGTGAATGCGATATTTGCAGATAATTTAAAGTATTAGATGGTTTGCGTTCAAGAGCTCAGGAAGGATTTAGTTAAATCTCACTGTGGTATTATGGTAGTAATGGGGTATGGTTATTGTAAGTAGTCAGATGTTTTATTCCATGGCTTTGAGCCAAGTGAGGGAGTCTGCTATCAACGAGTTGATTGCATGGTTATGTGTTGTATTGGTTTCGGTTCGGGGTATACTTGTGAATTAGTTATGACTTGCAGAGGTCGAGATCGAGGATGACTCGAGTAAAGGAATTTCTAGATACAGGTTGTATTACACTCTATGGTTATAAGAGAAATCATAAAATAATTGAGTGGTTATTCGCGAAGGATGTAGTGTACATGGAATAAGAATTTGCTCGGTTGCTTAGGAGTGTGGGTTACTCTTTACTCCCTTGGGTGTTGGTGTGCTAATGGGGCACAGGTCGTTTGGTCCGTTTGGTCTGTTTAATTGAGATTTTTGCAGAGTGGGTGACTCTCGAGAATGGTTCTAATGGATTCAAGATTTATATGTAGCGATTTGAAAGTTTTCACGATTTGTATATGGATAGAAACTGGGAGTTGCATTGGATGGGCATTTTATATCATTGTGGGTTGTGCATTTAAGTATCAAGAAGGTGAAGGAAATAGTTTTAGGTTCACATAAGGTCTCTTTAGAGTGGGTGTCTCGGTTGTGGTGCCTTGGGGTGCTTAAGAGGGAAGTCAGCGGCTTATGGGCCTTAGGGTGTTGTGGTTTTATACTAGGGTCTCTTGTGTGGTGAATTTTAGTTAGGGATCGTAGTATTCTAGCAAGGAGAAGTATCAATTTGAAGGCACTTTTGGAAAGGACTTGGTGGAATAGGACAGCTTGGTAGTAGGTTGGGTGAGCATAGTAATGGATATAATCGGTTCTTTGGGTACTTATGATATGGCTAGTCTCTACAGGTGTTTCATGGCAATGCTCTTGGGTTTTCGCAACCTGCGTGGCTGGGTTGAGTTAGAGAGATTCGGTTCTGATAGCTTGGTTATGTGCAAATAGACTTCAAAGGGTTCTCAATGGTTTCTACCACGGTTCGAGGAGTATATTTCCTACTGGCATGAGGAGCATGTGATGGATAGTGATTTTCTCCTGGATGGAATCAAATGGAAGGTCCTTGTCTATTTGAGTATGTAGTTGCTTATGACTCGGAGTGGACTATAAAGTTCTCGTATTTTTCATATGATGGCATGGTATATGCAGTGTGTTGTGTGAGATTGATATTTACGTGAGCGGGATCACAGTTTTATTTGGAAGGGAAGGTTAAACAATTCATAGGCAGCATGGACGGTTTCAGATGACTAGGTAAATGATATTACTAATCGGTATGGTCTGATGAGAGTATACATTTCAGAAGGGGCAATGTGTTTTGATTTATAGATACTTCACTGGTATTGTGGCAATCTCTTGGTTGATCGACTGCTGATATTCAAATTTTGCTAGATGGCATGAAAGAATTTTAGAAGTATTCCTCATAGGATGATCATGTATAAGAGATGTGTTAGACATTCGAGCGGTGGATATGGAATCAAAAATGGTGATTCGTGTGTTCTATGGATTTGGAGACTGAGTTCTTAGGAGTAGACTATTTCATGTTGTGGACTGTGAAGTCGTGGCCGAAGCTAGCCAAATGATAGTATGTGTTATGAATCAGTCAATTGTAGGCTTTCAGAGGTTTATTTATCTATTTGTGGGTGCCAGAGTTGATTTGAGTGTCCATTGGTAGGCCCAATTAGGGTGTGTATTCTACATAGATCCGGATTGGTTGGCTCCATACTGCTATTGTTGAGGGATGTTCCATTCGGTTGTTGTTGAGCTAAATCATGTTCTGAAATGATATGTGAGTTACTCTTCTATGCTACGAGGAGTTGTGATTCGTTAGTTATATGCACATATGGTGTTGTTCTAGTGTGGTCTTATAGCAGAATTTGAGCGAGATGAGTAGTTGGGTATTGTATGATTGAGGGCGTATTGGTTATGTTCTTTCAGGTTTGTGTGGCATTGTGTCATCTGCTTCTCCGTGGTTATAGTAATGCACTTTGGGTAGTTGGTGTCGAATTTCGCGTGGCTATTGATTTTGAGCATGGTGGCTCGAGGTGTCTCATATGGGCCAGTGTTTGGATGGGATCGCACATTGCGGCAGAGTTATGTTGAGACATGATCCTTCATGTTAGATTCGTGTATTTTGGTTCTACGGCGTGTGATAGGTTCTTAGCATTGCGTTGTGGTGGTACTTGTTGAGCTTGTGGGACAGTTCTCTCTTCTGAGTCATTTTTTTCCATGATTGAGTATATTTGGAATGTTGCTTATTGGTGCACGGATTGCACGAGTTATGGATTTAGATTGTATGGATGTGTCATGTTAATAGAGTGGTCGTGTTGGATGAGATGAGGTCATTAGACCTAGAATGAATACTATCGGAATAGATTACAACATGGTTGGAAGGATAATATCGAAAGTCGGCTTAGAAATTTGCTATAGTTCTTGTTGAAGGAGAGAGAGTTCCATGATTGGTTGATCTGATGAATGATTACGAGTTTCTGCTTGTTTCTTTCATCGACAGTGTACAAAGGTTTTAAAATGGAGTCTTGTTTGATATGAGGTTTATTACTGACATTGGGTTATTTTGAGCAGCTACTGTGATTAGAAATCATTGCTACGAGTATCTGTGTTATGTGATATATCATGCGATTATATCTTGGGTTATGGTTGCGGCTTAATACATCTTGTTCAGATTTATACAATGTGTAGGTTGGATTCTAAGGCTTATGTACTAGGTTGAATTGAGAAATTTCAGTTATGTTGTGTTATCGGACCTATATGGGATAGGGTGACGCGGGATCACCCCCGGGTATTTGCATGGCAAGGTTATACGGCAGTTTGATGGCTTTGAGAACAACACTGGACATGTTTGAGGACGAACGTATGTTTAAGTGGGGGAGAATGTAACGACCCAACCGGGAGTTTTGAGAATTTGCACTTTGCTCGGTAGTTTACAGGCATGAGTAGCTTCGTATGATGTATTGTGATTTGTGTGAATTGTCAGTTTTGGTTTTCAGGTTATTCGGGACTGATTTGGAAGAATGATTCTCAACTAGGGAGCTTTAAATTTGAAAGAGTTGACCAAGTTTGACTTTTTAGCATTTGACCTCGGATTGGAATTTTGATGGTTCCGTTAGCTCCGTTGGTTGATTTTGGACTTAGGAGCGCGTCCGGATTGTGACTTGGAGGTCCGTGGTTGAATTTGGCTCGAAATGGCGAAAGTTGAAATTTTTAAAAGTTTGACCGGGAGTAGACTTTTTGATATCAGTGTCGAATTCCGATTCCGGAAGTTGGAGCAGGTCCGTAATGTTGAATGTGACTTGTTTGCAAAATTTGAGGTCAATCGAATGTGATTTGATAGGTTTCGGCATTGTTTGTGGAAGTTTGAAGTTTTAAAGTTCATTGAATGCGAATTGAGGTGTGATTCGTCATTCTGATGTTTTTATGTGTATTGTGAGGCCACAAGTAGGTCTGCCTTATGTTATTGGACTTGTTGGTATGTTTGGACGGGGTCCCGAGGGGCTCGGGCATTTTTCGGATTGATTTCAGATCATGTTTTCTTCATTTTGGTACTGCTATGTTCTACTGTTTTCTGGTGTCTCAGTCTTTCATCAGGTTCACGTGGCAAGTGTCGCGAACGCGTAGTGTATTTGGATGGCAGTAGCATTTCTTTATCGCGTTCGCAAGTAATGGTCCGCGTTTGCGTAGTGTTGGGAAAGTCTTCTTCGCGTTCGTGTATGATCGATCGCGGACGCGTAGGGTTGAGTTGGGAGTCGGAGCCGGAGGCCTTCTTCATCATGTTCGCGTAGTTGGAGCCGCATTCGCGAAGGTCTGAGCCAGCTGTTAGTCGCGTTCATGAGGTTTTTACCGCGAATGCGAAGTGTACTATGGTGGAAGATTATTTTGTTCATCGCGAACACGATGGTGTTGACGCGTTCGCGTAAGAGGATGCCTGGGCAGAAGTATAAAGTACTCTATTTCGAGGGTTTAAGCCATTTTTACATTTTGGGAGCTATGGAGCTCAGATTGAGGCGATTCTTGAAGCATTTTTCACCATATGAATTGGGGTAAGGTTCTCTACTCGGTTTTGTTTATATTTCATGAATCTATCTTCATTTTTGGTAATAGGATTGTGAAAGTTTAAGAGGAAATTGGGGGTTTTGGCCTAAAGTTTCATAATGTGAATCTTTGAGTTTTCAACATCGAATTGGAGTCGGATTTGAGTGAAACTAGTGTGGTTGGAATCATAATTGAGTGAGTTGTTGGATTTTGTAAATTTTGTCGGGTTCCGAGGTGCGGTCCCGGATTGGGTTTTTGGCCGGTTTTGTGCTTTTTGATTCAAGATTTGATCTTTTTCGACCGGGATTGGTTCCTTTAGCATTATTTGATGTACTTGAGTTGTTTTTGGTTAGTTTTGGGCCGTTCAGAGGTCGGAATGCGCGGGATGGCATCTTTGGAGCATCTTTTGGCTTGCTCAGCATTGGTATTGGCTTGTTCGAGGTAAGTAACTCTTCTAAACTTAGTGCTGAAGGTACGAAACCCCGAATTACGTGTTATGTGATTGGTATTGAGGTGATGCACATGCTAGGTGACAGGCTTGTGGGCGTGCACCCAGTGAATTGTGACTCTGTTATTTCCATGGCAGTGTATAGTGGCCCTATTTTGTTGATATCTGTGTTATCACCATATGATAAAGTAACCGAGCTGTCAATCATGCTAAATATCATATTTAGGCTTTATGATGATATTGTTAGGACCCATAGTGGTCGTTTCTTGCTGTCATTTCACTGATTTCATTGATATATCGTACTCAGTCATATTCATGCATTCATATCATATCTCAGTCTCAGTTGTTGTTTATTGATACATCATATCATTGTTGTCGGGCTAGTTTCATGACATTGTGAGCCCATGAGTGAGACTGGAGAGATTGATGACCGAGTGAGGCTGAGGGCCTGAGTGAGAGTGATATTTTGGGATCGGGCTACATGCCGCAACATATTATATTGATTATATTTTATGTGGATCGAGTTGCACGCCGCAACGAGCCTGAGGGCTTTATGTATATTGATCGGGTTGCATGCCGTAACGAGCCTTATGATATTTATATATTATGGGATCGGGCTGCACGTTGTAGCGATATAGCGCTTGAGCTAAAACGAGCCCCTACGGAGTCTGCACACCCCCAGTGAGCGCAGTCGACTATATATATATGGATCGGCTGCACGCCGCAGTGGGTATTGTACAGCGCTGAGTGATTGAGTGTGCTTACATTGAGCATAGAGAGAGAGGATGCGAGACAGTGAGATTGAGTATTCTGAGAGTGTGAGTACATGATTCATCTCTGAGATACATGGCATTGGCATGCACACATGGCATACAAGCATAAATATGCATTTTGTTTCTCATGCTGTACGGTATCGCGTCATTCATGACTTTTTACACACATTGATATGTGGGCATAGAGAGATATTTCATACTTTTTATCTGGAAAGAAAATGAAACATCTTATTTATTGTGGAAAGAATATTTGGAAAAATCACAGTTTTCAAACTTACTCGTATTTTGGCTTTTTCGGTAAAAGATTTGGGTTTTCACTGAGATACTTGAAAGGAAACTCCTATTTTTCTGGAACTGTGAACGAACTGAGCCTCTTATCTCTGAGCTACTCTTTTGTTACTTGTATTATACTGTTATGAACTGTTGTGGAATATTTGTGTTGGACCCGACCTTTTTGTTAGCTCGTCATTACTTTCAACCTAAGGTTAGGTTTGTTTTGTACTCATACTATACTTCTGCACCTTGCGTGCAGATGTTGGTTGCTGATGTTGTTGTGTTCGATGGGAGCTGGATTGAAGATGTACCTGCATCCCGGTTGTAGATGCCTCTTGTTCGTGGTAGCTCTAGATCTATAAAACTCTATTTATGTTCGTGGCGCAAACCATGCCGGGGCTAGAAAGGTGCATGCCCAAAAGGCCGACATATTCAGAATTGCACGAGGAGAATCTGAGTTGCTACGGGAATTCGTCACCCGGTTCCAAAAGGAGAGGATGTTGCTCACGCATGATCCAGATGAATGGGCGGCTGGATCATTCACCAAGGTTATTAATCCGAGAAGTTCTGATGCTTCCCGAAAATTGAATGAAAGCTTTCTTGAGTTCCAAACGACGACTTAGGCGGATGTTCACAACCGGTATGAGTCTAAGATAAGGATTGAAGATGATCAAATTGGTTTCCCGGCGTCGTCAAAAGGTTGGGAGAAGAATAAAGAAAAATCAAAAGACGATTTCGACGCAGATACACGGTCTTCGAGGGGCTGATTTTTGCCTTATGAATGGGCCAAAGGACACTGCAGAGGTTTCTGGTTGACAGACAGGTTCGTTACCAACAGAAGAACTGATTGCGGTCGGAACAACAGGTCATTGCAGGACAAAGAAGCGTTAGGTACACAGGATCCTTCCTACCACAGGCTATCAGAATACAACTTCAACGTCAGTGTTGTAAAGTTGGTATCTGCTATGAGGAACATTAAAGAAGCATGGTTCCCGAAGCTGATAAGGTCCGATCCCAGCCAGAGGGATCCCAATTTGTGGTGCGAATACCAGGGGACGAATGGCCATCGGACTGGATACTGCCGATATCTGCTTGAAGATGTGGCGACACTAGTGAAATATGGCCATCTCACTAGACCCGAATGGGAATATCACTATCAAATGGGATATCATGCTAAACAATGAAGGTAGCCAAGACGTAAGTTTTTCCTACAATGCAATACACTCAACACTATTACTTATCACTTTGTATACTCGGATAACTGTTGTTTGTGACATGAAGAAGTTACTGAGTTTGGAATAGTGCGTCAACTGGCTCTTAGGGATTTC
>AWOL01S0011107.1:49250-60824 GCA_000715115.1 Nicotiana otophora | reverse complement strand
AAATGAAGAGGATTATAGATACTTATCCCAAGTTATACTATGTTGAATGTTTTTTTCTCTTCGATTTAGTGATGATTTTTAACAGAGCCATATATTGATTTTCATCAATTAAATTGTAATTTCATAAGGTAGCTGCTATCTTGTATCAGCAAAGCTACCAGGTAATTTTGTACTCCGAGATTAGACTGTCCTCTCAGTCTCTCCTAGGATTTGAACCTTGGTATCCAGCTAGAACTCTTAGATTCATGTGTTTCTATAACTCACGTTTTGAAGGTTGATTTTTATTGGACTTTGCAGGCATGCCTTTTCTACTTGGTACGTGGAGAACTTAACCCTGTTTGTAAGATCATGAGTTACTGCCTAATTTTGTATATGCCATAGGACTTCTGATCAGCAATGGTATTGGTTAACATGATAGACTAGCAGTCAAGTATAGTCATAGAATATAAGGAATTTAGATCTTGTGTGCGCAAATCTTTTTGTGATTATTTTAGCACCTCAGTCCTTTATTTTCAAAGAGTAGGTTAAATTATTGACTCAATTATTCCTCATTATCTTCTTTTGCTTCTCGCTGGAGCAGCAAGAAGAGGAGAGAGGGTAAATTTATGCAGTGAAAACTTCACTTGCTCACTGATTGAAAAAAAGCATGTTACTCTCCTCTTATTAATTATATTGGTAATTTCTTTTTTACAAAGAGTTTTGACTAGCTATGTGTTACATAAAGTAATTGCTGTAAGCTATTCGTATGTCTGTTTTATTAATTCATATAATTCTACACATTCATCAGGTAGTTTTACCTTGTAATCTTGATTGAATTAGGGGTTGTTGCAGTCACAGTTTTGAGTGATACATTTTATTGCATTTTGTTCATATATTTGGCTGTTTTTATTCTGGACAGAGGATGATACCAACATCCCCGCCAAGGATAAAATACCTATTGTGCTGTTTCGTTGGCATTTTTGTGATCGTGAATGGCAATTTTCATGTAAGCATATGAATACAACCTGTGAGTATCCCTCAATTCTCAATATTGCTTTATGAATTACTTTGTTATAGTGATTGCGCTTTTGCGGTTGAAGAATCCCAAACTGGAAAGGCTTCAACTACTTCTGAGGGGTTATCTATGAAACTTTTCATTTCTTACGTTAGACAGTAGCCCGTATATCAAAGTTCACTTTCCTACCCACATATGTTTCTCTTGTGGCTCTATAGTCAAATTACTCAAGGCCACACATATACAGAACGTTTGCCAATGATATGAGATATGGGCTTTCTGTGATAGTTGTAAACACAAATGCATCAAGATAGTGCCTGACAGAGGCCATAAAGGAAAAGAGAAAATAACACAATAATTTTGGCATCGTTTCTTTTGTTTATTACTTGCTAAATATGCCACTGTAGTTGCCGTACAAAGAAGATTGGAGTATAAATAAGAGAATCTTTTCACTAATAATCTATTAAGGTATAAATACTGTTTTAAGTAAAGAATCAAGGATATTAAACATAGAGTTTTTAAGGCTGGAAGAGACGAGTACTCTTTTGGTAAAACTCGGTTCAATTATCTCTCGGATTTGCAGGATTTGTTGTCTTTAATTAAAGCCACATCCTGAGGAACTTTTGGTTGTATCTGATATCAGTATATCCCTTCCAGGTAATGTAGTGAGTTATGTCATTACTTCTTCATTTAACAGATGAATAGAGGATTACACATAGGTTCATATTGTTAGAACATACACAGCGGAAGCTAGCATACAAACCAGACATCAAATACATGTAAACTAGACAATGATATAATTACTCGATTAGAAGCACTAACCTCTTGAAATCGTTGCACAAATCCTCCATACAGCAAGAATCCAGGGCTGCAGTCTTCTGCTACGGTCCTAATAAGACCTTGGACGAATTTGCTTTGAGTGGGCAAAAACAATACAACTCTAAAAGTGAGTTATTGGGTGAAAATGTCTTCCTTAAGTAGACACGTTTTCAGCCAAAAATTAGGCTCTCAAAAACGTGTAGAATTCTATTTGCACAAGTAGAATCCTACTCTAACTCTACCGGATGACTTTTCTCCCAAGTCACTTTTTACCCAAGTCAGTCCAGATTTTTACTAGGCATAGCAGGGACCACAGAAATAATAAGAGGCTACTAATTATAGTATTAATTCGAAATTTTGCATGAATTAATTCTTACTATAATTAATTGCAGTTTATTTCACTAAAAAACTGCAATTGAACTCCTCAATATGAGTTTCGAAAATTCACTAACGCTTATTTTAACTCCCCATGTTAAGATCCCAAATACCAGTTAATTAAATTAAATCACTGAAAATTTAATTTAATCAACTAATTAAATCTTTTATAATTCTGCTTAAACTATTTCATGTGACGGATACAAAATCCACCGGCCGAGTTTTCACATGAAAACTTATAAGCTTACATGAAAGGGGTATCATCAAACTCAAAACCGAGCCATGGATTCTATCTACTAATTATTATTTCACAAATGTTATTCATTATTGTCCAATCTATTAGGCATACACTAACTCTGAATAGAGTTGTACCTTTTAATAAATCAAAACAATAAACAAATCACATTGATCATAATAATTATATCAAGATTAGGAGTATAAGCTCATTTTAATGAATAAGAGAAAATGTTTTATATATATTCAGTACAAATTTTTTGTCTACTTGGTTCGTTCAATATACACTAAGTATACTAGCACAAGAAGTTGGAGTAAAATCACTCCCATAATCAAGACAAATTATATTATAATCTTGTGCTACAATCATCAAGATATTTTGTCCAATAATATCTTTGATTGTGAACATAGTTTATTAATTATGTGAACCGACAATTTAATCTTCTGTGCATGAGCTAAAATTCCATACACTAAATTGTCTACTACATAACTAAAAGGACACACATGTAACAAATGATCTATTTTAAAAGGTACTTTATTGAATTGAATAAATTAAATAAACAATTGTTCCATGGGAGCTAAATGGGAATGGAGATTCAGGTGAGCTAAATGATCGGTTTTGACTAGTAGAAGCCAGTATACAATGTGATATGATAACACTGTGATCTCTAAGAAGGTGCCTTGATTCTCTCTGAATTATGAGGTCGAATGCCAAAATTGATTTTAAGATTTCTGAATTTGTGTTCTCTTTTGCTTGATTCTCATCGACTAAGGTGAATTTTCTTAAACATTCCCCCTCCTCTCTATGAACAATAGCTGTAATTTGTTACATTTTTCCGTAGTTAGAGTAGAGAAGTCATCACCAAGTAATTCATTCTCTCTTTAGAATAGAGAAGTCACTGATTAATTCATTCTCTCTGTCAATCTTTTTAGCTAGTATTGAGCGCTGAATTCTTCTTGCTTTTAAGTGAGAAAATTGCTTTAGTTTGCATTTTTACTTGATTTCTTTTGAATTTTTTTTACATTTAGGTTGTGCTTTGTCTTACCATATTGGAAGAACCTAAGCAGAGGGAAAAGGAAGAAATAATTGTCAGATTGTTGTCTTTTTTCTTATGTGTTGAGTATAGGTTGTCTTTTTTCTTATGTGTTGATTATTTCAGCATTTATTGTGAATATACTTTTCTTAGTCGATGCAAATATGGTTCTCTTTTCCCTTTTTATTCTTTTTGGTCTTAAACTTTCAGCTTAGATTTGTTTTCCTTGTGAGAATTTACTCACTTATGGTTATGGATGCCTTGAGTGCAATGATTCCGATACTATGACGGTTAAGAAACCTGGAAAAGAATAGTTTAGCTGAATTAGTTTTAGTTATGTTCTTATCTAATTCAACAAGGTTTTTCGTTGACATTCCAAAGCATAGGGGATTACTAAAGTCTCATCAACTTTGTCAAATGTAGGATCCCCAATTTATAGTATCCTCCAGAATGATTCCCATGAAGGTAAGCAAACATATTGCTGCTTTGTTTGATGTATCTCTCTACTAATTTGAATTTAAGATCGGTAAGAGTTATAGATTCTATTTGAAATTTCTGTTTCAGGTTCATTAAACAAGTACCACAATCGCACGCTTTAAGGAAGAATGCAAGGAAATACACGAGGTCATTTTATCTACAAGGTTAAACCATTAACTTTTTCTGTGCTATTTGGACGTTTACAATACAATCTAAACATCGTATTGTCATTTTAGCCATACAGGGGTGAAATGGTGACTCTGATAACTGGGTATTACAAAAGTTCTTTGGTATACATGTTTATTGCGTTCTCAAGCCAGGTGGCTTCTATTCCAACAAATACCCTTAACATAATTCTAGAAGCATCCTTGATAACACGTTATTGTTATTTAATACTTATAATTCGAAAAAAAAAACTATTCGTCATATCCAATACTATTAGTTAGCATAAGCAAACTATAGATCCACAAAATTTCACCATATAAAGAAACATTCAGAGCAGCAAAATCAGCTCGCCGGTATTAAAAAAGCACAAGTCTCCTATCGCCAAGGCTGAAATAAAATTTGTGGATTTAATTACTCTAAATAAGGTCAGTCAAGCATATCATCAAACATCTATGATGCATAGTCCACTTAAACAATTATTATTGATAATCACATTATAAAAAACAAAATTACCCACAAAAGAAGAAGAAGAGGAAGAGGAACAGAAAGTGAAAGAACTGAAGAAAAAGAATATGGGTGCATCTTCGTCTTCTAACATTTTTGTCACACAAGCTGGTAAAGTAATCATACCCAGTGTATATTAGCATCAGATCACCCATCCTCCTCTTTCATTGCTTATCTCTTCCTTTCTAGAATCGATCTGTAGTATAGCACAAATCAAGTTTTCAGTAAAACAATTTAATTTTGAAGTGATAAATTAGTAGGAAAGATATACATAATGCATGTCCGAAACAAGTATAATCACTGATATGCATGTAAAAATTCTAGTAAGAAATTATTCAAAACAATAGAAAAATTAAACATATACTCACCAAACAGTAATTGCCAACAGAGAAATTGCATAAATAACTCACCAGAAAAAAGATGGATAAGCTTTGAAAGAGTGAAGATCAAATCACGAACTAAGTTAAAAAATTCTGAATAGAAAACCCAGAAACGAGGCTAAGAAATCGTACCAAAGGAGAAAGAAAAGGTAAGAGGGAGAGAAAGGCTCTGGAAGATTGGAGAAAATTCTAGAAAGTACGGATATAGATATGAAGGAAGAAGAAATGTATAAAACAGGTGTCACCAATAACTACACGTATTTGATAGTTAAACGTGGGTTTATATTTTTACAATTACGTATTTACCCTTGGTCGTCCAAAAACCTTCACTTATTAATATGTTAAATAAATATTTGGATTGTATTAACTTGCTTAAAGAGGCACTCAGTGTGGAGAAACATTTAAGAATGTATTTATTTGTTAAGAAACTCTTCATGTGATCCTCTGGAGAATGTGTTCATGAAATATAGTTTTGGAAGGTGTTTTCTTTTATTATGAAGAATTGTATGCTAAGATGATTATTCGTGTGGTTAAAAAAGTTTGCGGACGTAGTTGTTCAGCCTCAAATGTGAGTTGCACAGAATTCTCTTGCTGCACTTTTGGTAAACTCGAAAGATATCTTCTATTTAGAAAAGCTTAATTGGTTTATGTTCTTTTTCTTGTTTAAATGATTTGAAGTGAACTGAGAATCTTGTACCAGATAGTTGTTAACATAAATACTTGGATGATTTGCAGACAGTGTCATATTCCTACGTAGCTGTATTTTGTAGAGTGTTAAACGTATTAAACCGAAATGAAAGGTGACTGCATGTGCTTTGTGGTAATGTTGCTGCATACGGTGTTTATGAACTACTAAGTTGTTTTAATTAATGTTTGTTGGTTCAGAGATTATTACACCTAGTTTTGTAACTTCCTATACCGACATGGTACTGCAATTCTTTTATCCGTCCGTGATTACATGTACATTATTGACAAAACAAAGTTATTTGCTGTCCTTATTTTCAGAAACTCCAAGCACTGTCAACCTAAAAAGGTAAGTTATGCTATTTTACTTAATGCAATCAATTTGCATAAACTATTATTTTGTACATGATTGATAAAAGCTATTATTTTGTATGTGTCATTAGTATGAGTGAAGTGTTCTGTGTCATTGTTAAGTTATTTGTGGTCTTCACTTTAATAATACCATGATATAATTTATGTCGTTTGTGTTTGCTTTGTCGTGCACACTTTGAATGAGGAAGCTCTGCTTTTCGTTGTCTCTATTTGGGATCTGGTGTTAGAAAAAAAAACAGTGAAACAAAAGCCCTTTCTGATAAATTTGTCAATCAATGTAGCTGTTGAACTTAGCTTTATTAAGGTAAGAGTATCAATATTCTGAAAACAGTAGTTCTGAAATGAAATTAAGATGACTTACACTTACAGATTTCGTCTTTTTGAGCATTCTGTTATTAATGATAAAGCGATACCTGCATCGTCCTTCTAATGTCATAAGAGACTCATCTTCCCTCTTGAAAGAGGTTTAAAGTACCACTTCTTTTATTGATATAGTCTATAAAACGATGATTAATTGTGATTGTGTGCACAATTGCCTACGCTTCTGCCTTCTGCCTCTGTTCAGCTCTGCTAATTGACTTAATTAGACACGTTCTTCAGATAAGAGCTTAAATTACAATGCAAAAATAAATACCCACTATTGTTAATCTACTTGAGTACACCCGCTGATAACTGAAAATGGAATAGTCTCATAAGTGACTACTGTACTGTCCTAAATCCAGGTCAACCTACCTATATTGCTCGGACTCTCCGAAAATGTCTCCGGATGCGTGTTTGATCCTCCAAAAGTAGTATATTTTTGGAGAATCGGACACGGGTAGAATCCTACAACATTTTGTAGAGTCCGCGCAATATAGCAACCTACCCACTTCATTCTTGGACATATGGATGTACTCCTCCATCGCCTTTATAAGGCATCATCATTAGTAGCAGGGTCCATCACTAAAAAAATCCTCCTTTTCTCCGGTAACTAGGTTATGAAAATGATATAGACCGAGTACTTTTAGCAGTTGGAATAGGTTTAGTTAGTAATTTTTAGTTTTGTTTTATGTCTAAATGGTAAACTATTTCTTTGTTCCTTTTCTGTTTACCAAACTTGAACTAGACTTTCCTTTTTCGTTCAGCTTGTAATTTTTCTAATAACCTGCTCAATAATTAGACTTGTCCAAATTAGAGCCTTACCCCTGTTTGAAGTACTATATTCCCTTGAGACAAGTTGGGAATATTTGTTGTACTACCATTTAGGAATTTTGATATGCTTGATGTGTTTCTTTAACTATTAGTCTGATTGGCAGTTTAAGATTCAGGTTACGATTGCGGGAACATCATTCATTCACAACAAATGCAACAGTTGAATTTTGTTTTGCTGTAGAATTTTTATGGTATCACTATCAGTATAGTGTAGATAATGAAGGACAATTATGATTCAACTTTATCATAGAATGAGACCCTAATTGGTTTGATATTATGCCATCCAATTGCTATATGAATTCCCTTTCTACCATGACTGCAAAGACACCAGAAGATCTTCAGTACAAACTTAACTTTTATCTTTATTCTTTTAAATTATGTAAAATGTCATATATTATGAACTATATATGATTTTGCTTAATAACCTACGGTATATATTAAAGCAGCATGTCAGACTGTTGTGGCGCTAAACGCGGGTGAGATTTCTTTGTCGTCGAATGCAAACCCCTCTGTCTCTCTCTCTCTCTCTCTCTAGGGACTATCTTCCGATGAGACGAAGGGTATAGAAGGGGTGATGAGCTTCAACATTCTATTTCCGTTGCCATTGTCCATTTTAGTAGATGAGTACTCTCGTTAGTGTCCAAATGCATACCTTGTACATGTAAATAAGTACTTATATTTTTTTTTCCACCATCAGACCGAAACTAGACATCGACGATTGAAAGCCATTAGAAATCATCGTGTAAAAATTTCTTGAATTTATCTGGTGCTTCATATTTTCTTGCATCAAATAATTCAAAGAAACTTTGGTGAAGTCATCGAGAAACATTTAACTATATGATTAGTGAAGGTACTGAGGTACGGCGAATGACATTTATGTAATTAAATCAAAAGTGAGGGCGAGTTCGAAACCACTTCTGGTTCTCCACTCTGTTCCACAGACCCACTTGGAAATTTGGCTTTGTATTATGTAAGTAAATTTTGGTTCTCATTTCTTTTCTCACTCTCTCTCTTCTCTTGGGTTTCTTCTTCCGCACATCTCTGTTGCTCTTTTTTCTCTCCGGTGGGTTCTTCTTCCTCTTTCTGTTTTATTCGGTTTTTTCCTTTCAATTTTGGTTTCTTTTATTTTGTCTTTTACTTTTGTGTTATTTGTTTTTATTTTTCTTTTGAGTTTCTCTTGTGGCATTTTAGTTTCCTTTTTTTGATGAAGTAATTAATTTCATTGCTGGCATCAAGAAGATGCATAATAGTTACAAAAGAGTTATAGCAAAAAGAAATAATGTCAGTTCTAATACAGATGTTCAGGCTATTACTAAGGAGCTAACAAAATTCAAATAACTATCGGGGGAATTTATGGGGGATAAATAAACCCAAGTGAATAAAAAAGTTAATACAATTAGCTTTGAGAGATTGAAAAGCAGTTGATAGTCCTTCAAAACATCTGCTATTCTTTTCCTTCCAAATACTCCAAAAGATACTAGCAAGAACCATCTTCCAGACTTTCTTGTGCTGTCAACTTTCCAAAAGCTCTAACTCTCAAAAGCCTCCTTGATGTTATGTGGCATGGCCCATATGAGTTCAAATAGAGAAATAAACATTCCAGAGATCTGCTGCAACTGGGCAGTGTAGGAAGAGATAGCTATGTGATTCTGCCTCCCTCTGGCACATGTAACATCTATTGACAATCTGAAAATTTCTTCTAACTAAATTGTCCCGTGTTAGACATGATCCATGTAGAGCAGTCCAGTTGAAACACGCGACTTTATGTTGCCGTTTAACTTTCCATATTAGCTTCCAAGGCCAGTGGTCGGTGGTTGCATTTTGAGCTTCTGATAACTTGTAGGCTGCTTTCACGGAGTACCTTCCCGCATGTGCATTCCCCCATTTGAACTGGTCTGGTACTAGGTTGTTACTGGAGTAGCTATTCAGTGTGGCTAGTAGTCTGACTAGCTCTTCAAATTCCCAGTCTTGCAAGTTCTTTCTGCATAGTATGTTCCAGGTGTCGCCCTCCCTACATTGCAAGATTGTTGAATCTGGATCTTTGGCTATCTGAAATATTGCAGGGTAGTCATTCATCAAAGCAGTGCTTCCTAACCACTTGTCCTTTCAAAACTTGATATGTTAACCATTCCCTACTACAAAGTGTTTGTTCATTGAGAATTCTTCCCATAGCTTACAAATGTTCTTCGAGACTCCAACTCCATTTGGTGCTCTTGATAATTTAGTGCACCAATG
Organism: Nicotiana otophora; assembly: GCA_000715115.1. NCBI lineage: Eukaryota > Viridiplantae > Streptophyta > Magnoliopsida > Solanales > Solanaceae > Nicotiana > Nicotiana otophora. The sequence continues at coordinate 51,360 of AWOL01S0011107.1, read as the reverse complement.
ATTCAGGACTCCATGTTTGGCGTTGACAATTTCCTTCCAAAGACATTGCTCATCCTGTGTGTACCTCCATAGCCATTTCATTAACAAGCATTTGTTATGAAGGACTAGTTTTTTATGCCTATCCGCCTTGGTGCTTTGGTAATTGAACCTTAGACCACTTGGACCAGATGAAATTATGATCCTTGTTTTTCCTTCCCACAAAAACTTCCTTCTGATATTGTCAAGTTGTTTCAGGACCCTACTACTCATCGGATATAGTGACATATGGTAAGTGGGGATGCTATCAAGGACACTATTAATCTGGGTCAATCTTCCACCCATTGATATATACTGTAACTGCCATGATGTTAGCATATTTTCTAACTTTTCAGTTACCCCATCCCATATAGCTTCTGATTTAGGAAGCCCCATATAGGTAGTTGGGAAAGTCCCTATGCAACAACCGAGTATTCCTGCCAATTCCTCTAGGTTATGTACCTCATTTACGGGGTAAATCACACTCTTGAGCATGTTGATATGCAAACGTGAAAGAGCTTAAAAAATAAGTAGAGTTAGGTTTAAATAGTGCACCTGATCTCTGTCTGCCCCACAAAAAAATCAAAGTGTCATCTGCATAGAGCAAATGTGAGAGGTTTACTGAATTGCTTCTCCCCACATCAAAGCCACTAATCCACTGCATCTGCTTAGCTTTGTCCAATATTCTACTTAATCCTTCCATTGCTAGGATGGATAAGATTGGAGATAAGGGGTCTCCCTGCCTCAAGCCCCTTTGTGGAGAGAAGAAACCAACTGGACTTCTATTAATCAAGATAGAGTATTTCACAGTGGACATATTAAATTTAGTCCATTTGATCCACCTTTCTCCAAATCCCATTTGCCTAAGAATGGAGATAAGATAAAGACCAATTTAGTTGGTCAAAAGCTTTCTCTTTGTCCAGCTTGCATAAGATGCATGTTCCCCCTTGGTTCAGTTGCCAGTCAAGAACCTCATTTGCTATCAGTGAAACATCTGTAATCCGCCTTCCCTTAATGAAGGCATTCTGTTGATTTGAGACCAATTTTTTCACAACTTTCTTCAATCTTTCTGCCAATACCTTAGATGTGATCTTGTATACACTGCAAATGTGGCTAATTGGGTATCAATGCAATGAAGGAAGCATTGCATGATCTAACCATCCAACATTGCTGATGGTAATGACTCATAGTTGCAAGGATGTCATACTTGATGAACTCCCATGACTGCCGGTAGAAGGCCATTGTATATCCATCAGGTCCAGATGCTTTGTCCGGAGCACTTGACTGTATAGTTGCTAACACCTCGTTTTCAGCAAATGGAGCTTCCAGATCACTCTCCTCATCTGTGATGGATGTTATACCTTCAAAATTGGCAGCTGACTTCTTTTTGCCGCCTCGTCTTTGGCTATCTGTTGTATTTCATTTCTCAGACTCAACATTTGGGTGGATTCAGATAAAGTCAGTGCTGCCTTCTTTTTGTCGCCTGCTCAAATGCCATGAGTTCATCTGGTGCCTTGGTTTTTATGGTTTCTATCTTCTCAAACTCTTTCTTGTTCCAAGTAGTGATGTTCTTCTTCAAGCTTTTCAACTTTTGTAGGAGAATGAAGTCTGCACTACCTGTGAAAGTGTAACTCTGCCACCAGTTTTTCAGCTTGTCTAGAAATCCTTCTTATTGTAGCCACATGTTCTCAATTTTAAAATAGAGAGGAGTTGGAGTTTTTGACCAATATTGTCTCTTATCTTTGAGGGTAGGTCTATTTTGGTCCCTCAAATATAGCCTGAGCATATTTAGTCCCTTAAGTATGCTAAAGTGAGTACCTTTAGTCTCACTGACACAATGTGTTCAAAAACTAATGGTGTTACCGAACTCTGATTCATGAAGCAAATCTTCTGCTCTGAAGCAACATGTTTCCTCTCCTTTTATTGGATAACGCAAATTATCACTTTAATTCCTCATTTTTAGATAATATCTTCTAAAATGTTGACCTTGAAAATCTCCCCTTTTGTGCCAATTTTCAATGAGAAAATGACACCGTATAGCCGCTGTAAAAATAATAGCCGAAAAATGTATAAAATTTGTATATATATATATATA
>AWOL01S0011107.1:11430-36845 GCA_000715115.1 Nicotiana otophora | reverse complement strand
CAAAGTTGGGGAGGGGGAGGGGGAGGGGGGGTTAAATTGCTATTTTGTAAATAGCCAACGTCTATTTTGTGACAGCCAACAGCCAGATTTTAAATTCCCCAACGGACAAATTATTTTTTGAAATTTGACCGTTGGGACCGTTTGGCCCGCCAGGGACCGTTCTGGTCATGGCCCGTTTGGTCCGCGATCTCGGGCCGGTCGGCCCCGATCCCGTACCGGCCCACTTGTCACCCTTACACTAGGTATGTTGTTGGAAGTACACAGTAGAATTATTTTGTATAGTAGTGATCTATGTTCTTTGACGGATAAGGTAGCAAAATATTACTGATTTTATTATGTTATTGATGTGTTGAGCAGTGATATTGCATAAGACTTTATGTCATAAATTAAACCAAATCAATAAGCAAAGCGGACGCCGGACAATTACCTTGATAGTCTCCAACTCATAACACTCCGAGATCTAACAATCACCGTGTCCGGAAGCTCCTGGAGCAGCACACGAGGTGCAGAGTGTAGTATGAGTACAACCAACTCAATAAGTAACAAGACTAACCTTTGGGCTGAAAGTAGTGTCGAGCTCAGCAGGTACAGTCTAGTATAGAAATAACAGTACATAAATGTAGGCATGCTTTCAAGTTCAACAGTTAAACGCAGTATTGTATATGGCCAATCCATCCCAGGGAAGATCCATCCCATATATATATACACATCAACTTCCAGTCAGTGACTTAGTACCGCACAAGGCCAATCCAGCCCAGGGGTAAATTTATCCCCAAATATAAATGACTCGGACAAGATCCATCTCCAGAGAAATTTCATCACAATCATAAATAAATAAGGCAAGTCCCTGCCTTGGGAAGTCCATCCCGTATATAAATCATCTACGCTCATTGTGGGGGGTGCGGACTCCGGAGGGGCTCCTTCAGCCCAAGCGTGATATAAAGCCGATATGGCCTGCTGCAGGCGGGCAGTCCCGATCCAGAACAATAAAGCCTATAAGGCATGCTGCGGCGTGCAACCCGATCCCATAATAATAATAATAATAATATATAAAGCCGATATAGCCTGCTGCAGGCGGGCAGCCCTGATCCCATAAATATCCTCACAATGGATGAGCATGACTGAGTATGAAATTTACATTTTAAAATAATTAATTCAACAGAAACACGACCCTATGGTTCCCAAAATATCGGCACATAGTCTAAACATGATCTTTAATTTTATAACTTCACAAAATTTATTCAAATCATAGCTTCTATGGTGTACGTCCACACGCTTGTCACCTATCGTGTGTGTCACCTCCAAACAATTTATATAACACTAAATTTGGAGATTCATACCCTTAGAACCAAGTTTAGAAGTATTACTTACCTCAAATCGTGTAATTCTTTACTCCGCTATGCCTTTGCTTCGCGAATTGGCTTTCGAAATCCTCGTATCTAGTCACACTTAATTTGATTTAGTCAGTACAAATTATTGGAATTAATTTCATGTGAAAATACTAATTTTCCAATAAAATCCGAAATTTAACACAAAATTTGCCCGTGGGGCCGACGTCTCGAAATCCGATAAAAGTTACAAAATATGAACGCTCATTCAACCACGAGTCCAACCATACCAAATTTACCAATTTCCGACATCAACTCGACCTCCAAATCTCAAATCTTATTTTCAAATCCCTAGACCCGAAATCCTCGAATTTCACCTCAAAAACATGTAATCTAGTCGAAATACTCAATGATAATTCAATATTATTGACTAACAATGATCACAAGGGACTTACCTCAAGTTTTCTCGTGAATTTTCGCTCAAAAATTGCCTCAGCCCGTGTTCTTTCGCCCAAAAATGTTGAAATGAACTAAAAAAAAATAAAACTGCTCAATAAAAACACTATTCTGGTCGCTAAAGGTGCGCACAACCTGTTACACCAGCAATATTTATTTTCACTGTAAAGGCTCTAACTCCATTATACGAACTCGGAATTCGACGATTCTTGTTCCTATGAGTTACAAATAATAATACGAACCTAGTCCTTCAATCGAAACTCAATTCGGGGCTCATTTGCTCAATGCAATACCAATTTCTCTCGTTAAACAATTAACTCATGTTTCGCGCTAAAAACCGAATCCCGACTTGATAAAATTAGACCAAACTTTCCAGATCATTCATATAATTCATTATCAAACTCCCGGAAGTCTCGAAATCGAATTTTGATCTCTAGAACTGAAAATGGGCCGTTGGATCATTACATGCTTATTCTCAAAACACCAAACTCTTCCAAAAACTCTTCCTCGATAGCTTGTAGTGTATCAACCATATCTTTTTGTACCCAATTCCAACTGCCAAACGGTTTAAATTTCTGAAAACTAGATACAAAGGGATACAACTTTTATTTTTGGATGATTGCCAAATTCATTATAGATTACGAGATATAAGCTTTTAAATTCAGTCCTATGCAGTAGAAATTTTTGCGATGCACACTGCCAGGAAAAACAAATGTAGTACCAGGCTTCGGTTAATTGATCATAATTTTATGTACAAATTTCCAAATGATGAATAGTTTACCTTTCGGAAACCTAGACTCAAAGGGCTACAACTTTCATATTTTGATCATCTCCAAATTCCTTACAGATTACGAGATCACAAGGGACTTCCAAAGTCAGCCTTGTGTAGCAGAAATATCTGCGATGCACACTGCTGTAGCCAAAAATCAACAGTTAAAAATGGCCTAGAGATGGTCCGAAACCACTCTGAAACTCACCCGAGCCCCTCGGGACCCCCTACGAACATACCAATAAGTCTCAAAACATATTACGGACTTAGTCGAGGCCTCAAATCACATCAAACAACACTAAAACCACGAATCACACCCCAATTCAAGCCTAATGAAACTAAGAAATTCCAACTTCTACATTCGATGCCGAAACTTATCAAATCAAGTTCAATTGACCTCAAAGTTTGCACACAAGTCATAAATGACACAACATACCTAAGAAAATTTCCAGAACTGGATTCCGACCCCGATATCAAAAAGTCAACTTCCCGGTCAAATTTTCAATCTTAAATTTCCTACTTTCGCCATTTCAAGCCTAATTTAACTACGGACTTTCAAATAATTTTTCGGACACACTCCTAAGTCCAAAATCACCATACGAAGCTATTGGAATCATAAAAATTCTATTACGGGTGTCGTTTACACATAAGTAAACATCCGGTCAACCTTTTCAACTTAAGTTTCATTTTGGATACTAAGTATCTCAATTCATTTCAAAACCTCACCGGACCCGAACCAATTACCCCGGCAAATCATATAACAACTTTAAATCATAAATTGAGCAGTAAATGGGGGAACATGACTGTAATACTCAAAATGACTGGCCGCGTCATTACATTCTTCCCCACTTAAATATACGTTCGTCCTCGAACGTGCCAAGAGTTGTTCCTAAGCCTTTAAATCACTATTCCACCTTACCATGCACATACCCGGGGGTGATCCCACGTCACTCTATTCTATGTATGTTCGACAACACAACATAACTGAAAGTCATTAATTTAACCTTAGCACAAAAACTTAGAGCCCAATTTCCAACATCCAAAATTTCTTACAAGACCCGAATCTCACAATTACACATTGTATTAGTCTGGACAAGTTGTAACAAGTCATAACCATAACCCCAACTATAGTCACATAGCATACTACACAACTCGCATACTCGCAACACTAATTACGATCACAGTAACTACTCAAAACTAACCCAGTACTAGTATTAAACCCCATATCAAACAAAACTTCGTTCCAAAACTTTCGTACACTACTGATAATGAAAGAAACACGCGGAATCTCATAACCACTCATCAGGTCAACAAGTCATAGAGCTCTCTCGCCCCAACAAGAACCATAATCACTTCCTAAGCCGACTTTCAATATTATCCTCCCGAATATACCGTAATCAAACCTGATAGTACCAATTCTAGGTCTGATGACCTTATATTATCAAACACAACTATTTCACAGAGACGCCCCACCGATATAACTCAAGACACAAAATGCACAATCCGTGTACCCAAAATTGAAAAATGTCTCGAAGAAGATAACCGTATTGTACGTTCAATAAGCACCACCACAACCGCAATGCTATAAGCTCATCATATATAGTAGAACCAAGACACACGAATCTAATAACGGTAACCAGCTCTTCTAGAGCTCACATTAACATCAACCGCACGGACAACTCACGTGCTATAATATCAATATCTAGACCCGCACGAACAACCCATGTTCCAATAACATAAATGTTTGGACCCGCACGGATAACTCACGTGCTAATAATATCAATCGCCTGGCATGGTCACATGCCTCCAGTCCAAGTATATCATACAAGAGCAATCAAATAAGTACTCATGTATATGATAACTGAAATAAAATTCACATGCTCTTCGACTGGTATAAATAACACGCCATAGAGTAGGCATGTGCAAAGCGTGCTATCACAACTCAAATCGGCAAGTTAACGCAAAAATAGTAACTACCTAGATTATTAAGGGAATTAGCCTCTTTGTAACCTCAAGTATAGCCTAGATAGTCCTCAACAAAGGTACGAATACGAGAAACATTATAACTTTACGCTTAACAGTTAACTCTAGGCATATCATAGCCTAAGCATTCTTTCGAGTATGAATACTTGCCCTGATGCCCGCACATGGGCTCAAACCTCACATATATGCGCATTCATAGCGCGTAGCTATCACAAATAATTAACGCAACTAGTGCCTCCACTGAGTTTAAATAAAATACTCACCTCAAACAGGTCGCAAGCCTGAAACAATATGCTTATGAGAACTCCTAATCTCCAAATTCGTAGAACACATGAATCACCGTAACCGGTCCCAACTCCAGCACCCGAATGACTAACACATCTTTCATGCACGATCCTCCCACTAGGAATACTTTCAAAATTCTTCTGTTCCACATAGAAATAATTTGAATATCAGCAGTCTATCGACCAGATGAACATCCGTAAGTCAAAACACAATGCGCCTTCTGAAATGCGCACCCCTCTCAGGGATTACCGAGCAGTTATAACATTCATCTAAATATCTGAAACTAACCATATTGTCCCAAATTCGGGATCTTCCTTTCAAGAATGAACTACCACCTTGTACATGCAAATCTAAATCCTGCACAACACACCATATCTATCATGTGAAAAGCACAAGAATCTCATTATAAACTCTGAGTCACCATTAAATTACATACCCGCTTAGTTAGAAACCTTTCTCTTGCTTCTTTCCAGGAGAAAATCACAATACACAACAAGAACACTTTGATCGGGGAGTTGAAAATATCCGGCTCAAACCATGGTAGAAACCATCAAGAACACTTTGAAATCCATTTGCACATAACCAAGCTATTAGAACTAAATTTCTCTAACTCGACCAAGCCACATAGGTCACCAAATCCAAAAATATTGCCACCAAAACATCCGTAGAGCTCACCACATCATAATTACTCAAATAAACCGAGCATACCATTACCATACTGGTCTAGCCTACTACCCAATTGTCTTATTTTCTCCGAGTTTCTTCTGAATTACCCTCAAGTTGACACTTCTCCTTGTCAGAACATTACGATCCTTACCCAAAGCTCACTACAAGACATCCTAACATAAAACGACACTGCCCTAAGGCCCATAAGCCACTGTATTCTTCTTAAACAGCCCCATAAGTACCACAACCGAAACACTCACTCTAAAAATACCTTATGTGAATTTAAAATTATTATTTTACCTTTCATATATTGGAATGTAGAATCCATAGTCATACAGAATTATCACAAGTCTCGGCACCATCAAATGCAAATCTTAATCTCAGATTTTATCCATACACAAGTCCGAAAAAATTCTCAATTGCTATATATAAAATTTGAACCCATTAGAACCTTCTCGGGAGTCACCCACTTTGCTCAAATCTAAATTGCACTACCCAAACAGGCCGAAAGACACGTGCCCCATTAACACAACAACACTCAAAGAAGTAAACCTGCCTTAACACCATCGATCAAGTTCATACTCCATGCGCACTATATACTTCGCAAATAATAACTCACTCCTCCCATGATTTTCATATACTCATAAAGTGCAATATAACCCGTATCCAGGAATTTTCTTACTCGACTCATCCCTCATCTCAACCTCTGCAAGTCATAGCTAATCCACAAGTATGCCTCAGACCAAAACGAATACAACACATAATCGTGCAATCAAATCGTAGATACTAGACTCCCCCACTTGGCTCAAAGCCACATAACAAAACATCTGATAACTCACTATACCCATACTCTATTACTGCCATAATACTGCAGTCGGTTCAATAAAACTTCTTCACAAGCTCAGGTAACACAAACCATAAAATATCCCAAATCATCTACTAAGCTCGCCTTCATTCTAGTGACGGTCAGGTCGACTTCCTTGACCATTTCAAATTCAAATCTCCACACATAGAACCTGATGGTAGAAAAGAAATTCTCCACACAATATTGTAAGGACCACACATCCGTAAATTACTTCGCAGGAGATAACCCACCTGCTTAGCCTAAAATTGGCATCTTGATACGCTTTTCCACAGCCACAATTACTATGCAATCGCTTAATCTCCCTAGGTCTTAACTCACCACAAGACATGAAAAATCTACTTCGTTCCATAATTAAACAACATGAAAAAAGAATCTTTCAACACACTCATAACTCGAGACTATGAGTCACATCAAGATATAAATCAAGCACCCAATAGTCCTTTTTACATCCCAACAAACTCATCCCGTCATATCCGAACCATCTGGACATATTCTGCAGTCACATCATACTCATCATATGGTCATTTCACCGCTCATCGAGCCACAAATTCCACTCATAGGGACACTTCTGGACATATGAGTCCAAATGTACAAGTTCACACAATTGAAGCTACCGAGCCTAAGCTGCAGTCTAAACCTGACCTCAAGTCCTCCAGACTGGCCCATCACCAAAACACAGAATACACATCTTGAACCTCGTTCATGGAATCATAAGCCGGCGATGCATAACTGATAGTGAGCGCACACAAATGCGTGGAAGGAATCCAAAGAGTTATATTTCAAGCTGAATCAATTCTGCACAATAAGGAGAGAAAGATGGGAAGTCTATCCTAAAATTTCATGTAGCCTCTCGAAGATAAGTATGGACGTCATCATACCGATCCGCAAGACTCTACTAGACATTTGCTCATGACTCTTGAGATCTATGTAACCTAGGATCTTACACCAACTTATCACGACCCAAAATTCGCATGTCGTGATGGCGCCTATCTCAATACTAGGCAAGCCGACAACCTCAATAAAACCACAATTTCTTTTGAGTTTAAAAATATAATATTTAAATTCCATAGAAAAACATAAACTCACGATTACAGATACAAAACACTCCCAAAACCCGGTGTCACTGAGTAGACGAGCATCTAAATGATAACAAAAGTCTGACTAATAGAAACACTATCTAAAAATGTAGAACAGTACAATAACTGAAAGGAAGAGAGAGCCAAGGTCAGCGGACGCCGGGTAGCTACCTTGATAGTCTCCAACTCATAACACTCTGAGATCTAACAGTCACCGTGTCCGGAAGCACCTGGAGCTGCACACGAGGTGCAGAGTGTAGTATGAGTACAACCAACTCAATAAGTAACAAGACTAACCTTTGGGATGAAAGTAGTGACGAGCTCAGCAAGTACAGTCTAGTATAGAAATAACAGTACAGAAATGTAGGCATGCTTTCAAGTTCAACAGTTAAACTCAGTACTATATATGGCCAATCCAGCCCAGGGAAGATCCATCCCATATATATATATATACACATCAACTTTCAGTCAGTGACTCAGTACCGTACAAGGCCAATCCAGCCCAGAGGTAAATTTATCCCCAAATATAAATGACTCGAACAAGATCCATGTCCAGGAAAAATTCATCACAATCATAAATAAATAAGGCAAGTCCCTGCCCCAGGAAGTTCATCCTGAACATATATAAATAAGTAAGGCAAGTCCCTGCCATGAGAAGTCTATTCCGAACATATATAAATAAGTAAGGCAAGTCCATGCCCTGGGAAGTCCATCCCGAATATAAATCATCTACACTCACTGTGGGGGGTGCAGACTCTGGAAGGGCTCCTTCAGCCCAAGCGTGATATAAAGCTGATATGGCCTGCTGCATGCGGGCAACCCCGATCCATATAATAATAAAGCCAATAAGGCCTTCTTGGGCGTGCAACCCTGATCCAGAACAATAAAGCCTATAAGGCCTCCTTCGACGTGCAACCTGATCCCATAATAATAATAATAATATATATATATAAAGCTGATATGTCCTGCTACAGGCGGGTATTCCCGATCCCATAAATATCCTCACAATGGATGAGCATGACTGAGTAGGAAATGTACATTTTAAAATAATTAATTCAACAGGAACACGACCCTATGGTTCCCAAAATATCGGCACGTAGCCTAAACATAATCTTTAATTTTACAACTTCATAGAATTTATTTAAATCACAACTTCTATGGTGCACGTCCACACGCTCGTCACCTATCATGTGCATCACCTCCAAACAATTTATATAACATCAAATTCTGGGATTCATACCCTCAGAACCAAGTTTAGAAGTGTTACTTACCTCAAACCGTGTAATTCTTTACTCCGTTATGCCTTTGCCTCGCGAATTGGCCTCTGAAAGCCTCGTATCTAGTCACAATTAGTTCGATTCATTCAATACAAATTATTGGAATTAATTCCATGTGAAAATACTAATTTTCCAACAAAATCCGAAATTTAACTCAAACATTGTCCGTGGGACCGACGTCTCGGAACCCGACAAAAGTTACAAAATATGACCGCTCACTCAACCACGAGTCCAACCATACCAAATTTACCAAATTTCGACATAAACTCGACCTCCAAATCTCAAATCTTATTTTCAAATCCCTAGACCCCAAATCCTCGAATTTCACCTAAAAACATGTAATCTAGTCGAAATACTCAATGATAATTCAATATTATTGACTAACAATGATCACAAGGGACTTACCTCAAGTTTTCTCGTAAATTTTCGCTCAAAAATCGCCTCAACCCGTGTTCTTTCGCCCAAAAATATTGAAATGAGCTAAAAACAAAATTGCTAAATAAAAACACTATTCCCGTCGCTAAAGTGCCATATCTGGTCGCTAACGGTGCGTAGAACCAGTTGGACCAACAATATTTATTTTCACTAAAAAAGCTCTAACTCTATCATACGAACTCGGAATTCGACGATTCTTGTTCCTATGAGTTACAAATAATAATATGAACCTAGTCATTCAATCGAAACATAATTCGGAGCTCATTTGCTCAATGCGATACCAATTTCGCTCGTTAAACAATTAACTCATATTTCGCGTGAAAAACTGAACCACGACTTGATAAAATTAGACCAAACTTTTCAGATCATTCCTATAATTCATTATCAAACTCCCGGAATTCTCGAAATCGAATTTCGATCTCTAAAACTAAAAATGGGCGTTTTGATCATTATATGTTTATGCTCAAAACACCAAACTCTTCCAAAAACTCTTCCCCGACAGCTTGTAGTGTATCAACCATATCCTTTTGTACCCAATTCCAACTGCCAAACGATTTACATTTCTGAAAACTAGATACAAAGGGATACAACTTTCATTTTTGGATCATCGCCAAATTCCTTATAGCTTACGAGATATAAGCTTCCAAATTCAGTCATGTGCAGCAGAAATTTCTGCGATGCACACTGCGAGGCAAAATAAATATAGTACCAGGCTTCGGTTAATTGATCATAACTTTCTGTACAAATGTCCAAATGATGAATGGTTTACATTTGGAAAACATAAACTAAAAGAGCTACAACTTTCATTTTTTGATCATCTCCAAATTCTTTATAGATTATGAGATATAAGCTTCCAAAGTCAGCCTTGTGCAGCAGAAATTTCTGCGATGCACATTGCTGTAGCCAAAACTCAGTAGTTAAAAATGGCCAAGAAATGGTCCGAAACCACTCTGAAACTCACCCGAAAACTTACTCGAGGCGTCAAATCACATCAAACAACACTAAAATCACGAATCACACCCCAATTCAAGCCTAATGAAACTAAGAAATTCCAACTTCTACATTCAATGCCGAAACATATCAAATCAAGTCCGATTGACCTCAGATTTTGCACAAAAGTCATAAATGACATACCAGACCTAAGAAAATTTCCAGAACTGAATTCCGATAAAAGTTACAAAATGTAAACGTTCATTCAACCACGAGTCCAACCATACCAAATTTACCAAACTCTGACATCAACTCGACTCAAAATCTCAAATCTTATTTTCAAATCCCTAGACTCCAAATCCTCGAATTTCACCTCAAAAACATATAATCTAGTCGAAATACTCAATGATAACTCAATATTATTGATGATCACAAGGGACTTACCTCAAAATTTCTCGTGAATATTCGCTCAAAAATCGCCTCAACCAGTGTTCTTTCGCCCAAAAATGTTAAAATGAACTAAAAAAAATAAAACTGCTCAATAAAAACACTATTCTGGTCGCTAAAGGCGCGCACAACCTGTTGCACCAGCAATATTTATTTTCACTATAAAGACTCTAACTCAATCATAAGAACTCGAAATTTGACGATCCTTGTTCCTATGAGATACAAATAATAATACGAACCTAGTCCTTCAATCGAAACTCAATTCGGGGCTCATTTGCTCAATGCAATACCAATTTCGCTCGTTAAATAATTAACTCATGTTTCGCACTAAAAACCGAATCACGACTTGATAAAATTAGACCAAACTTTTCAGATCATTCCTATAATTCATTATCAAACTCCCGGAAGTCTCGAAATCGAATTTTGATCTCTAGAACTGAAAATGGGCCTTTGTATCATTACATGCTTATTCTCAAAATACCAAACTCTTCCAAAAACTCTTCCCCGATAGCCTGTAGTATATCAACCATATCCTTTTGTACCCAATTCCAACTGCCAAACGGTTTAAATTTCTGAAAACTAGATACAAAGGGATATAACTTTTATTTTTGGATGATTGCCAAATTCCTTATAGATTACGAGATATAAGCTTCCAAATTCAGTCCTCTGCAGTAGAAATTTTTGCGATGCACACTGCCAGAAAAAACAAATGCAGTACTAGGCTTCGGTTAATTGATCATAACTTTCTGTACAACTATCCAAATGATAAATGGTTTACTTTTCGAAAACCTAGACTCAAAGGGCTACAACTTTCATATTTTGATCATATTCACATTCCTTACAGATTACGAGATATAAGCTTCCAAAGTCAGCCTTGTGCAGCAGAAATATCTGCGATGCACACTGCTGTAGCCAAAAACCAGCAGTTAAAAATGGCCTAGAAATGGTCCGAAACCACTCCGAAACTCACTCGAGCCCCTCGGGACCCCGTCCGAACATACCAACAAGTCTCAAAACATATTACGGACTTAGTCGAGGCCTCCAATCACATCAAACAACACTAAAATCACGAATCACACCCCAATTCAAGCCTAATGAAACTAAGAAATTTCAACTTATACATTCGATGCCGAAACTTATGAAATCAAGTTCGATTGACCTCAAATTTTGCACACAAGGCATAAATGACATAACAGACCTAAAAAAATTTCCAGAACTGGATTCCGACCCCGATATAAAAAAATCAACTTCCCGGTCAAACTTTCAAACTTAAATTTCCTACTTTCGCCATTTCAAGCCTAATTTAACTACGAACTTCCAAATAATTTTTCGGGCATACTCCTAAGTCCAAAATCACCATATGAAGCTATTGGAATCATAAAAATTCTTTTCCGGGGGTCGTTTACACATAAGTAAACATCCGGTCAACCTTTGCAACTTAAGTTTTATTTTGGAGACTAAGTGTCTCTATTCATTTCAAAACCTCACCGGACCCGAAATAATTATCCCGGCAAGTCATATAACAACTTTAAAGTCTTCTTACCTTAAGACGGTTGTACTTCATGGTGCTCTTTCCTTACAAAACACTAGCACACTTTGTATAATTCCTTTTGTGTCCTTAGACTATATAGTGAAGTCTTCTACAAACATGGACCCCACTTAAACTTCCTTTTCATGTGTCACTCAATTTGCAGTCTTGTGACCACAGCACTTCCACCTCTGACACATAATTTGGAAGGTATATCATGGAGTATCACTTTAAAATTTAATATTTAGTTATAACATTTTAGTGTACTGTTGTATAAGCGATGCATTGATATATATTCTCAAAAACTTTGTTTTATTGTATTACACAAACTCTGGTCATTCAAAGCGATTCAAAAGTATAGCATGACCAACATGATAACAAAATGATGTTAATTACTAGCAATTCTACTGACCCTTTTGTGAATTTCAATCCCAAAATTAAAGGGAGTCTCCTTTCTTTTTTAAGCTTTAGAAAATATTAGCTGCATTTGAAAACTTAATAATAAATGAGAGAAAATCTTAACACGCGATGAAGCAAAGTTTAGTGAAAGATTTGGAGACCCAACCGGAGAACTACACAAATTGGAGATTTATTTAAATTCTCATAGCCTGAAATTGGTGAAAGAATTGGGCATCCATAGATTTTAACGTGAAAGCACTTCTTTTGTGCTAATTAATTCATTTAGATATGAATTAGCTACCAAAATTATTTGTTATAAGTATTTTCATTTTTGAGATATTATACATACGTAAGTAATTAAATGTCAAATTATAAAGTCATAAATTTACAGTATATAAGATCCTTCAATATTAAATTATTAATAACAACAAGTAAGTTAAATATAATTAATAATGGTTAAGTCCAAAATACTTTTCATATAAGTGGTACTAAAATTGTTTACCTAAGTTATAGTTATTTTGCAAAATCTAGCTGGAAAAAGTTCAACTAATTTTTACAGTATTAGTTTTGCACAATTCAAACAAATTACGATGTCATAATTTCTTAAATAATGCACACAACAAAAATAAAGGAGGCATTTATAAAAAAAGAAGAAGTTTGGCACACATATATTCAAACGAAATAACAAATTGCATGATAGGAATTGTTAAAATTATACACACATAAAAGGTTAGAATGGGACATGTGGGGACGTGAGAGGGTACAAAGTTAGACAAGGAAGTACTGCATAAGAAAGAGGTAATTTGGTCGAGGCACATAAAAATTTGCATGGAAGCTACAGTAATGCCCTTCCTTAGCTAGCCAATAACGTTACATATAATACTAATAATAACTCTAGAAACTAGAAATAAACTTGAAGAATGAATTGCAATATTTTCTGCTTAATCTTGGACATTCTTATGTTCAAGGCTCATGCATGAAGAGAAACTCACTCTCCCATCTACACTTTTTTGTATCTATTTTATTTGGATTAGATTTGTAGTGTCAATCCAATAATACCTTAAAAAGAAACATACCCAACAATATTTTGGGGAGCTTGAAAGAAATTTTTACTTATACTTCTATGACAATAAATATGAGGTAGCACAACGTATTGCCTTATCTATACAATTGGGCCCGGGCATCGCCGGGGCTAACCGTAACTAGTTACTACTTACTAATAAGAGGGAATAGCAAGCACCTCTAGGTCAACATGTGTGCTTCCATAGAAATAAAAATTAATTTAAGGATACTTGTGTTATTTTAAAGATATTCAGTCGATCGCTCAGCTTAACACGTGTAGTTCCAGCTTTAACATGTGAAAACACCCCTGATTTCTCAGCTAAAAATCTCGAACGAACGGCATCTCCAGAAAAGTAAGAATATCTGCTCTCTAGCTAGCACGAGGTCAACATGCTAGCTTGGCAACTTGATGCCAGTCTGGAGATATTACAAAGCTTCGTAGTTAAAGTGTCATACATAGTGCAGTAAGTATGGGACTTTCTTGATTAGGTTCATCGTATCGGCGCTGTACTATATCTATATGGGGACAATTGATTTCGCACACCAACACGTCAGAGACGTTCAAATGAATTAGACTAATGTCCATACATTACTGACACGTGTTGCTAATATGGTTATTATTTGCAGTGGCTAATATATGATGATGTCATTTATATATTTAAGTTTGATTAGATATATAGTTTAACAAAAGCTAACCCAAGTGATTTGCTAACAGACCACAACAAAGTTATTCCTCATCTTAATTTTTATGTTGATTTATTCAAGTCATGAATAACATGTACAGATTTATGTGGCGTTTACAAAATAATCCTTTCATAAGAAATAAATATAATTAGAAATAATGAAATGTTTATTTACCTTAACGAATGTATTATACTACTGAACTGACTTAATTAATGTTTGGATTGAATTGGGGTTTTATTTGTTTATTAAGTAAATATCATCTATGTAAGGAAGACTTTTGAAATTTATAGGTCTAAAATGAGCTAAAGATATTAGTGTGGCTATAAATTCTCACTAAAAATAACATAAGAATATTAAAATTAAATTGTTAGTAAATATAGACCTAAAAGAGAAAGGGTGTAACATAAATTGGAGTACATGAAGCATACACAAAATTATAACAAAACAAATATCGTAATATTTTATTTCTCTTCAAATAAAAGTATTTGAGTTCATCAATATTATATTCAGTTATGTCACTGTCACAACCCAAAATCCCAACCTGTCGTGATGGCGCCTATCTCGATACTAGGCAAGACAAAAATCTCAATAAACCAAAACTTCTCTTTAAGGTTGAAAATATAATATTTAAATACAATACAAACACTCCCCAAAACCTGGTGTCACCCCGAGTACATAAACATCTAATATGAATACAAGTCTGGAAAATATAGTTTATAATAGTCTGAGACCAAATACAGTAAACAAAGAGATAGAGAAGGAGAGACAAGGTCTGCGGAACACGGCAGCTATCTCAAAATCTCCTAAAAATCAATCGCGCGAAAGGATCAACACTCGCTATGTCCGGGAACACCTGGATTTGCACACGAAGTGCAGGGTGTAGTATGAGTACAACCAACTCAGCAAGTAACAATAATATTCCGAGACGGACCAAGTCACAATCCCCTTGGTGCACACCCACACGCCAGTCACCTAGCATGTGCGTCACCTCCAAAATAATCGCATGATACCAAAATCCGGGGTTTCATACCCTCAGGACCAGATTTAAAACGGTTACTTACTTCAAGCCGTGAAATTCTTATTCTGCAATGTCCTTTCCTCGTGAATTGGTCTCCAAACGCCTCGAATCTAGTCATAAATAATTTGTTTCAGTCAATAAAATTTATTGAAATTAATTCCATAAGAAAATAATGAGTTTCCATAAAAATCTGAAAATTAGCCCAAATTTGGTCAGTTGGGCCCACGTCTCGGAACTCGACAACCATGGATTCGGGTAATTTAACCAATATTGAGTTTAGAACACTTACCCCATTGTTTCCTCTGAAAATCACCCAAAAATCGCCTCAATCCGAGCTCCAAATCGTCAAAAACCAAAAATGGGATGAAGTCCCATTTTCAGAACTTAAACTCTCTGCCCATACATTTTCTCTACGCGATCGCGAACATTCCTATGCGATCGTGAAGAACAATTTTCCATCGCCCAGATTTTACTCTATGCGGTCGCGGACTTTCCCACGCGATCGTGATGCACAACATCATAGAAATACGCGATCGCGAACTAGTCCACGCGATCGCGAAGCACAAAACGCGTGACTTTTACTCCGCTCCACTTACTCTACGCGAACGCCACCTTCGTCACGCGTTCGCGAGTCACAAAATTTCAGAGCTACGCGATCGCATCCCGCTTCAAGCGATCGCGAAGCACAAAATGCCACTGCCTCATATTAACCCTATGCGATCGCAGATATCCCCACGCGATCGCGTAGAACAAAAAACCCCACTCACCAAATAAGCATACGCGATCGCAAACGCATTCACGCGACCGCGTAGGAGGAAAACATTATCAGATATCAGAAAATTCCAACAGTTATTCAAGTCCAAATTTTTGATCCGTTAACCATCCAAAACTCACCCGAGCCCCTTGGGACCTCGACCAAACAACGCTAAAATCATGAATTACACCCCAATTCAAGCCTAATGAACTTTGAAATTTTTAATTTCTACAAACGACTATGGAACCTATCAAATCACGTCTGATTGACCTCAAATTTTGCACACAAGTCATAAATGACATAACAGAGGTATTTGAATTTTTAGAATCGAATTTCGACCCCGATATCAAAAAGTCAACCCCCGATCAAACTTCTCAAAAATTAAACTTTCGGCATTTCAAGCCTAATTTCTCTACGGACTTTCAAATAATATTCCGAACACGCTCCTAAGCCCAAAATCACCATACGGAGCTATTGGAATCATCAAAATTCAAATTTGAGGTCGTTTATACATAGGTCCATATCCGGTCCACTTTTCTAACTTAAAATTTTAATTATGAGACTAAGTATCTCATTTCACTCCGAGTTCCTTCCGGACCCGAACCAACTAACCCGATAAGTCATAAATCAATTGCAAGATATAAATTAAACAGTAAATGGGGGAACATGGTTATAATATTCAAAACGATCGGTCGGGTCGTTACATTCACGATCCAATTTCACCTATAGATCGTGATGGCGCCCAACATCACAGCTAGGCAAGTCAACTAGTGATTTAAAAACATATTCATTTTATTTTAAAAATTATCCGAGTAATTAAACTCTTATTACTTGCAAGAATTAGAAAATATAAAAGATCTGGTAAATTAAAAACCAAGAAAAATAATTAAATCCAAAATTCTATTAGTGTGTGCCAAGACCTGGTGTCACAAGTGTATGAGCATCTAGTAGATTATACAAAATTTCTAAATACTGTCTGAAATAAAATAGACAGAATACAATTACAGAGAGAGGCACTAGTTGCTGCAAAACTGGCAGCTCACCACTAAACCTCTGGGTTGCGTGGATACATGCCGGTAGGTCCTCCTATAGCACATGTTTTAGGTCCTGAATAAAAAGTGCAACAAGCGTAGCATGAGTACGTAAACAATATGTACCCAGTAAGTATCAAGTCTAATATCGAAGAAGTAGTGACGAGAGGTCGACTTTGACACTCACTATGGGTCAATAATATTACCATAGAAATATTTAATTAAACATGATTTTTAGGTGAACAACAATAATTTTCTTAACAAGCAGAAATAATTAATTCCTTAAATTTTAATAATTTTTAATTTATCAATTAGCTTCACAAGCTGCAATTAAAATATCAAGGTATCGTGTAATTATTATTATTAGGCACGATTTCTGCCAAGGTCGTACGACCCGATCCAGAGTGTCGTGTACACTGCCGAGGGACGTGCGGCACGATCCATAGATGCATCTATACTGCTGAGGCGTTCGGTCCGCTCCACAATAAGAGAGGACATTTTCTTATGAACCTCCGGAATGAGAAGTTATTATAAAACTAACACATAGGATGTTCAATTTCTATTAACAATTAAATACTTTACACAAAATTCAAGTATATGAAGTTTCAATCTTTTACTATTTCCTCTAACAATTTACAATACAATTCCAGTAATTTAATTAAATAAAAGATGCAATTATCACAAGTAATTAATGATTTGAGTCCTAAACTACCCGGACATAGCATAATTAGTAGCTACGCACGGATTCTCGTCACCTCGTGCGTACGTAGCCCCCATAATTAGCAATAATTATTAATTTAGATCACCTACGGGGTAAATTCCATCTTACAAGGTTAGACAAGAGACTTACCTTGTCTCAATTGTCCACTTCCCGATCAAAATGTCTTGTAAAAATCCCAATTCGGTGCCGAAAAATCCGAAACTATAGAAATATTATATAAAATAATTAATACATACTCAATAATTAGAAATTAGACTATTAAATTAATTACCCAACCCAAAACGGTAAATTTTTTAAAATTCACCTCGGGCCCACGTGCCCGGATTCCGGAAATATTCGGAGGAAATCGTAACCCATAATCTCAAGAACTCAACTATACAATCTCCATCCAATTCCATAACCATTTTCGTGGTTAAAATCTCATTTTTATAAAAATCTAGGTTTTTCATCCAAACCCTTGATTTTCAAAATTTACAGGTTATAATCTACCCATAATCTATGTATTTAACTCAAAGTGTGCACAATTAACTTACCTTCAAGTTGCTAGTTTAAATCCCCGCTCAAAAAACTCCAAAATGGTCCAAGAATGGAAAAAATGGGCTCAAAAATGGCTGAGCCCCGATTTTAACCCATTTTGCCAAGTAGTGGTTTCGCATTTGCGGCTCCACATCTGCGAAAAAGGCGTCGCAGATGCGGCTTCCCCCTAAGTCGGCCTTGTCCGCTTCTGTGACTTGTACATCGCATCTGCGATGCGTTTATGCGGCTTGTACTTGGGCATATGCGCTCCTTGTGCTTCTGCGGTGTCCTCCACGCACCTGCGGCTGGCCAAGCGCAGGTGCGATTGCAGCAGAAGTTGGAAGCTTCAGTTGCTGCTCCAAAGTCCAAAATCGATTCGAGCCTCGTCCGGTTAACACCCGAGGCCTCGGGGGCCCGCCCGAACATACCAACAAGTTTGAAATCATAAAACGGACTCGCTCGAATCCTCGGAACGTGTAAAACAATATCAAAACTAATAATCATACCCCAAACCAAATTGATTTAACTTAGAAATTTCAAATTCTTTAAACTTACTCCGGACGCGCCGAAATATACTTATACTACTCATAATGATACCAAATTTTGCGTGCAAGTCTTAAATCACCATACAGAACTATTCCCAGGCTCAGAATTCCAAACGGACTTCAATTACTCCAAAACCTACTCCAAACCAAATTTAAAGAACCTTAAACCTTTAAATAGTTGATTTTCACTATTAAGCACTGAAACGGTCCCGCATTGTCCAAAACCCGATTCAAACATACGCCCAAGTCCAAAATCATCATACGAACCTATTGGAACCATAAAATCTCAATTCCGAGGTCGTTTTCTCAAAATGTTGACCGAAGTCAAACTTGGCCTTTAAAAGTCAAATTAAGGAACCAAGTATTCCGATTCCAACCCGAACACTTTCAAATCCCGAACGAACCGTCCCCGCAAGTCATAAATTAGTAAAACAACATACATGAAGTTTTATTTAGGAAACCGGGGTCCTAAAAGTCAAAATGACAGGTTGGGTCATTACAAGTTAGCCAAAAACAATTCAGCTGATCACTAACCTCTATCTAAGGTTTATAATTTATCATAATATACATTCTTAGAGCCTGTTTGGATGGGCTTAATTAAGCACTTTTTAACTTTTAGTAGTGTTTGGCAACCACCTTACTTTGACCAAAGATATTACATTCTTATCCCTTATAATTTTTCTTAATTTCGAAATTACCCCTCAGTAAAAAAAAAAACCTAAAACACACGATATCTTTCTTTTCTCTCTTCTTGTTGCAGACTCTGCGTTCTTCTTCCTCTTCTTGTTGCAGACTCTCCCCAACTTCAGCTCCAATTTGAAAGCCTCTTCAGTCCAGTAAGTTTAATCTTCCTGTTGAATTTCAATTCCTAGTGTGTTTTCAAAGTTTTGGATTAATTGCAATGGCAAACCCCCTTTTTATTTGGCTTTTCCTTGGGTTTTGACATGAATCTGTGACTAATTATTTGGCTTTTTCTTGGATTAATTTCAACTCTGTCAGCCAAAAAAGTTTCAATCAATGAAATTTTGGGTACAATGAATATAGTGTTCAGTCACCCAAAAACTTTTGTTGATAAAAAGTAGTATTATAGTGGTTGTTTTCTTTTCTTTCTCGTATAAATGTAGTATAAAAATCGGCTCTGCGTCGTATTAGCCGTCTTATTGCTAGTAAAGTGCTGAGTATCTCAAACAACACAATTTTTTCAAAAGTTGTTTCTTGACTTTTATTTGCTTTTTTATTTTCATGAGTTGCATATGTGTGGTCATTGATTGTACTGTTTCAGCCTTGTGTTTCTGTAGAGTAGCAGCCAGATTTTGTGGAATCATCTGCATGATCCATCACATTTTGTTTAAGAAGTTGTAATAGAAATTATAATTAAAAAGGAGACAAAGATGAAGAGATACAACTGTTACATAGCCACGCAATATCTATTTAGTCGATGTTAGGTATATATATATATATATAAGCTAAATATTATCGAAAGAAAATAAAGAATTAGCTTACAAGCTAAGCATTTAGTGAGCAAAAGAAATATGTTCAGCCATTAGAAAAGGTATTTAAAAAAAATGAGGAAAACCAACCAGCATGCTCTGACTCTTTTGTAGCATTGGAGATGCACCTACCTGTAGGAAGAAATTAATTTTTGTGAGGCAGGTATATCAATATGTGTGTACATATATATATATATATATATATCAACTGCATTGCAATTCAAAAAGCTAGTTGTGGTTGGTTATATGAAATTATGAATCCTCTGAATCTATTAGACTACTTTTATGTTGGCCATCAACTTACCATAACTGACCTCCTTTATTTGGGCCTAGGAGTGGCTGTGCTTTGCAAACTAACATAAATATGTGTGGTCATTGATTGTAGTTTTCAGCCTTGTGTTTCTGTACGGAGGTTTCAATTTAAAATAAGCTTTAAAACTTCATAATATATGTCACTTAGAGTAGCAAAATAATCTGTATTTCACCAAATGTATTTGTTTCAATTGTTGCCTTCTTTAGTTCATCACGGAGCCTCAAAGCAAACACCTAAAGGCATTCTTTCTATCAAACACAAGGCTCTTTTAGGCTCTCTTTATGCAACTTCAGTCTTAGCTTCTTCGTTGTCCTACTTTCTTCAGATTATTTACATTCAATTATGCCGGATAATGCTAAGTGGGACGATGATACACATATTATATTTCTTGATTTGTGTGAGCAAGAGGTTAGAAAAGAAAATATACCAAACACTTACTTAAATAAATATGGGTGGAAAAGTATTGTTGACGAGTTCCGTAAGAAGACGGGAAAAGACTATGATAAGAAAAATAAAAAATCATTGGGAGTACATGAAAGGCGAATGGACACTTTTTAAGCAGTTGATGAGAGGGGAGACATGTTTAGGATGTGATGCCATGAAAAATACGATTACGGCAGATGATGATTGGTGGGAGCGAAAAATTAAGGTAAATCTCTCACATTATTATATGTGTAATTCTTATTTTTTTCATTGTTAAGTTTATCAGTTTGATTAAAGTAGTTTTGATTTTCTCTTTTTACAGGAGAATACAAAATATAAGAAATTTAGGAACAAAGATCTTTCGCTCATATGGTTTCGCTACGATGCACTGTTTGCTGATGTTGTTGCCACAGGAGAAAGAGCACGTGCAACAAATCAAGAACAATCATCTGGCATTGGACTTAATCTTGATGAAGAAGGAATAAATGTTATTGATGATTGTGACAAAGAACACTTTATTCATCTTAATGATGAAATGGGTGATGCAAGTGATGATCTACAAAATATAAATTCTGTTATATTTCCAGAGCCATCACTAAAAAGACAAAAATCAACTGATGGTGTTAGCACCAGTAGTCAAGTACGAAAGAGTAAGAAAAAACAGCTGCAACATTAATAAAAGAGGATATACACTCTCTCATAGAGTTTATGTCAAGCAAAAGCACTGCTACATCTCCTGCAGTTGATGAGACATCCATCGAGAAGTGTATTGGCATGTTGGAATAAATTTCTGATATTCTAACTGGGAGTGAAATTTACAGTTTTACTATGAATATGTTCCGCAAGAAAAATAACCGACAGATAGTTTTGGGTCGCAAGTCTTGGTTGGAGTTTAACTATCAGTTATACCTCAAGAAAAATGGATAATGTATCATTGTGGTTGGGTATTTCTAGTATTCCATGTTCTAATATTGTGATTGTATGTGTAAACGTTATTATGATTTTATGTGTAAACTTTATATATTGCTTCTTGTTTAGACGTTCTGATTGTATCATTAAACTTTTATTGAATTAAAACTTCTGTTTGTTGAGCTTCTATTGTTAAGCTTCGGTTAAGCTTACTATTGTTAAGCTTCCCATTACTTTATGTTTGTAAAGTTTTAGTTAAGGTTATGTTTAGAAAGCTTCAGTTAACTTTATGTTTTTATTTTCAGTAAAATGGAGAGTTTGAACTCTAGTGATATAGTAGATCCTTATCCAAGTTATTCGTCAGATGATGAATATGAAAAAGCATTGGAGGAAATACAGAGGGAGCAAGAGGAGAAGGAATGGAAGGCTTTATGTCAAATAGCAGGTAAATTGATTTTGATGTATTATGAAAAATGCCTATGCAAGGAACCTTGCCGTACATTTAGTCGCTCTGGAAATGTATTTATTCAAGAGATATTAAGAGGAAACGAGGCCCGTTGTTATGAAATTTTTTGATTGAGGAAGTCGGTGTTTGTTGATCTATCGAATGACCTAACTGAAAAGTATGGGTTTAAACCCACACTTGGAATGTCTATACACGAGATGTTAGGCATGTTCTTGATGACTTGTGCACATGGAGCTGGAAATCGATAGATACAGGAAATCTTTTAACATTCGGGAGAAACAATTCATAGACACTTTTATAGTGTTTTAAAGGCCATTTGTGAGCTTGCAAGAGATATAATTAGACCACATCAAAATTATAATGATGGTGCAGGAGCTCACAAGCCATGTAATGGTCGATATCTCCCTTTCTTTAGAGTAAGAAATATTTTTACATGATTCTTTTTTATTAAACTTATAACTTAACTTTTATAAGTATTACTAACTTAAGTTAAATTTATACTTGTAAATGTGTGTAGGATTGTATTGGAGCACTTGATGGCACACATGTTAAAGCAAGATTACCGCAAGGTCAAGAGATACCATATATTGGACGTAAAGGTTATCCGACTCAAAATATTCTTGTTATCGTAGATTTTAATATGTGTTTTACATTTGCATGGGTTGGGTGGGAAGGAGCAGCTCACGATAGTCGTATATTTGGTGAGGCCATTTGTAGACCAGAACTCAACTTTTCACGTCGAATTGGAAATAAGTATTATCTAGTTGATGCAGGATATTCGCATATGAATGGATATATGGCTCCATACAAACGAGATAATGTGAGATATCACCTAGCACAATTCCGTCGCGGTGCAACAAGACAATTGCGAGAACCAAGAGGGCAAATTGAAAAATTTAACTATTTGCATTCTTCTTGTAGAAATATTGTAGAGCGCACATTTGGGGTTTGGAAAGCAACATGGTCTATTTTGCGAGACATGTCTTTCTATCACATTGACACTCAAAGAGATATCGTACTTGCTACTATGGCTATTCATAACTATATTAGAAAGAAATGCAATATGGATGATGCATTCCGAACAGCTGAGAATGAGAGATATGTTCCATCTGTTGATCCTGATGTTAGTACATCTTTGAGAGCTAATAAAAATATAAATGCGGAAAATATGGAAGAGCAAAGTGATCTTGTTTGGATGGGTCTTCGCGATTTGATTGCCAATGAAATTTGGGAAGCTTGATACTTGTAGTTGTATGAATCTTTTAAAACACTAATATTTATTATTTTACATTCCAATTGAGAAATGTTATTTTGTTTCGTTCTCTTGAAATATGTATATAATTAAGTGGTTGAAATTAGAACGATTGAAATTAAAGAATAGTAATACTTGATTTATTGAAATTAAAGAGTAGTAGGACTTGATTTCAACATAGATATTCAATTCGAACTATAATAACACTAAGTTAAGATCTAAAGTTAAATCACTGTCATGTGTGATTTGTGTCATCCAGCTCAACTGTTGAGGGTTCATAAATCAGTGTTATGAAAATTTGATGCAATGATTTTATATTCTGAATCTTTATTAGTTAGAGAAACAAATTATTTTTATTTCCTCTTTTGTACAAACTAAAAATGAGCGTTCAAGAACTATATTTGTAAAAACTATCTTAAGTAATCATTTAAATTGAAATTAAATTAAAATATAAATTATTTTTTATTTGCATTAATTATATAAATAAAATATATTGTAGTAATCAGCTCCTTTATAATGTTAATAATTTTAAGGATATTTCTGTCTTTTTAACAAAAAGAAGTTCTTACCCGCACTTGTTTACCAAACACTTTAATAACGTTTTTTAAGATTCAGCACTTTTATCCAAACAGGTAACTGCTTATTTATAAAACAAGTTTCAGTACTTAAAAGCTACTTTTTCCAGTTAATCCAAACGGGCTCTTAATCTAAGAAAAAAAGGATATTACAAATCTAAAGAAGATAAAATTTTAAAGTGAGATAAATAATTTATCCACTATATTTATGTTAAGTTGCTAAATGGGAGGGTACAAAAAAAAATGGACATGTAAATAAGAAAAGGAGAAAAGGTACACGGTATTACTGTTCAATTTATAATATCATTACCATTTGAACTTTTATGATTATTTTCAATGTCAAATAAACATTTCAAAGTACAACTGCTCAACTGGATTTAATTCTAGCACTTAATGAAAAAGGTCTATAAAAAGAAATAATAGAATTGATACTCCTTTAGAAATATTTGTTTCTACATTTCCAAATCCATTTCTAATGACATATTTCTTCTTATGTTAAAGGAAGACATCACATCTTATTTAATACTATTAAGTAATGAATTGTCATTGAAGAAAAATGCAAACTTTATGGTTATGCACAAGTTGATGAGGTTTAATAAATTTGGGACCTTTTTTTTCTTAAATTTAACACGCTAAGAAATTACTAAAATGTGTTGTCTAAGAATTTTGTGCTACAAATAAGACTACTTATTATTATGCTGAAAAAGATTTATTGTAAATTTTAAATTAGAATGTGAGAAAAAATAACACACAAACACAAAGAAAAAGCAAATTGATGAAATATTGGTAACCTTTTTACTCCTTTTTCCTTGATGTTTAATTCCAATAAATTAAGTTTAAAATTATATGGTTAATTCAGAAATGCAATAATTTTTATTGATTAAAGATGCATATGAAGTTTTTATTTTAAAATATATTATTTAAATTGACATGAATAGTCTTACAAAATAGTCGAAGTAATACAACCCTCTTCTACAACAACAACAACAACAACAACAACAGAAAGGCTGTTTCCAATAGACCATCGGCATCCTTCCCTCCAAGAACTCCCCACCTTCCTCTTGGGGTGACTTGAACTCACAACCTCTTGGTTGGAAGTAGAGGGTGCTTACCATCAGAGCAACTCATCTTGTAATCCTCTTCTAGTCTCTCTCTCTCTCTCTCTCTCTCTCTCTATATATATATATATATATATATATATATATATATATA